>VWZV01013973.1:123828-372069 GCA_013397155.1 Irena cyanogastra | reverse complement strand
TTTTTGTTGTTGTTGTTGTTGATTTTTTGTTTTGGTTTTTTTTTTTTTCCCGGAAACTGTCATCGGGTTCACTGGAGACTATACAGGGAAAAATTGAAACAGCCAGCACTCATCTCCTCATCATTTGTAACGCACATTTTTTTCCTAATTATGTTATATCTGGAAGGCTTTCATCTATGCAGTGACATTTCCTAACTTTTTGAAAGATCAGCTCTTGAAGCAATGCTATTACTTCATTAGCCTTATAATTAAAACAACCTAATATTTTCTATCAGAAGAAGGCTTTACCTGGAAAAATTGGGTGTGAGTTTTCCAGGATTGATACCAGGCACAGGTGAGGCATAGGCTGCCTCTTTCTCTGCCTGAAAGCAAAAAATGCCTCAGAACAATATGAGAAATCTTTTGTACATGTACCTTGGAAAAAAGGCTTGATATTTAGTAGGGGAGATTGCGGCACTAAAAGTGTGTGCTTTTTTGCTATCTAAGAAAACTTTGCTTCAAAATACCCAAGGCTTTGAAAATACAATTAGACTTTATATATAGTAACTGAACATATTCATTAAAATCTGACAGTTGCATTCTCTATTTTTGATATTTTCGGAAAACCCAAAAGTGCTTGAAGCCTTCCTGTCAGCATAGAGAGGACTTGCTGGTGGCTCCCTTGGTAAACTTCTGTCCCTGTTTCTGCGCTATTCTTTACCCACAGCAGACTGCAAACCTGGCATGGATTAAAAGCTGGTTCAGCAGCCTTCTTTGTCCTGCATGGATGACAGCAGTGAAGAGTGGTGCACACAAGCCTGTTCAGGTTTCCATGTGCTGAGTAAGGCACTGGTCACAGGGTGGTCATACAATGAAAGTAATTGAATAAGACCCTGGAGGATCTCTCTGTCTCTTTCTCTGTCTCTTTAGCTTTCCATGCATCTCTCCTTGTCTTCTGTGGCACAGAAGTTAGCGCCTATTGCCGTCCAAATAAACGACTACATCCTGCAGAATGTTAAATTTCTGAAAGGCAGGCCCTGGTCTTTTCAAGTTGGACATCCAAAATTAGTAGAAAATACTCTCAGTATTTTCATATTGCCTTAGTCCCTTTCTGGGCTGTTTCTCCACTGCAGAAAGAATATTACAAAGAAAAGAGCCACAAAAAGAATTTAATGAATATTTGTAAAGCATTTGGATATTACAGTAATGAACAATGTAATAGAGGCTGCTAGGAAAGAAGCCATTCATGTAATTTTGTAACTGGCATTGAGAGCAGATGCTAAACAACGTAAATTGTTTAAAACAGTAAATGAAGTCTATCTATGCAATGACAAAACAAAATAGAGGGTAACTATTCAGTGAGCAGCATTCATATTAACATTGTAGAGAGCACTGGATATGACTATGTAATTAAAGATAGTATCACAGTGGATCTTCTGAAAATGGCTGAGTGGATGCCCTGCAAGCAATATTAATATTGTCATCTCCTACCTTTGAAGTACTTCAGTGTGCAGTTACCGCTTTCTATGATGGTAGATTTTGAGGCATTTAAAATGTAAACTTCATATGCTGTTGGAGGTTTTCTATATTTGTTTTAGCTCTTACACAAGCTTTATTCATTCCAGAAGAAACTGGGACATATGTGATTTCAGTATAGAGAATATCTGGTGTTTTTTTGTCTTCACCCAAGAGTTTTGCTCTAAATGCAGTAATTCTTTGCTTTTCTCAGTCAAAGAAACCTGTTCTCTTCAGCCTAGTACTACAGACACAGTTAACACACTTGAGTTAATCTTCTGGAGGGCCAGATTTTATCAGCACCATTTGTTCTCTAATGGAGACTTCTGGTTGAGAGCTACAGGAATCTCAACAAACCCTCTCAGCTGTTGACATTTAGCAGCCTCAAAAGGCTTACCCTAACATGAGAGAGTAAATCCCAGTTGTAAGCACTTATGAAAAGTGAGAAGCAAGATGCCCTTATGCCACAAAGTGCTGATCCAGGATAGGATTATGGTGTTCATTTTAACACCTTCAGTAATTTTTGAAAATAAACATTATGTGACTTATTTGCTGTTATTCATTCTGTTGTTTCTCCATGCTATTTTTCAGCATTTTTTGTCCTCTTTCCTCCCTCTTCATTCTTGTTGTAATGATCACAGCTTCTATATGTGGTTGAACCTTACTGCTGACTCAGCCCTCAGGGCTTTTGCTTTTAATTGAACATTAACAAAATTAAGAGTATGTCACAGACCTGTGCTTTTAGCCTTATCTTACCTCCAGTATCCTGCAACTTGAATGAAAAACTAAAATAATCCCTCCATATCCCAGGTACAACTACTTATCAAATGAAATTCAGTAACTTCAGATATGACATTGTGGAGTTAATTCTGACTTTTCTCCTGTACATATTAAATCTAAATAATGGTAGAAGATAAATGTGGGAAACTGGTGAGCCTTAAAGGAAATGGGTGAAAAACTTCTGCATCATTTTCTGTGCTGGTTTTCAGTGGGAATAACAAAAGAGCATTGAGGAGTGTGCTGAGATTTCCAAAAAAGTTAAAGACTGCAGATGTTATTTCAAGGTTGGTGCTTAGCTTGCTCATGAGCATCTTACCCACGTTCCAAAGGGGGATGCTCACAGAGTCCTTAATCATAAATTTAGAGTTTCTGTTGGAAAACAATTGTGAAGGAGCTGCCCAAGGAGTGACATGTCCAAAGAAATATTTTGTCTGGCCCATGAGTAGAGTGATTTGGCTAAGGCTCAGCACACACCTTGTGTTAGAGTCAGGATTTAGCATGCTAGGGATTCAGGAGAGACCAAGAAGAGAGGTTGAATGTAGGGAGGTATGAGGTCTGTGAAAAGGGTGTCCAAGGAATGCCAGGCTGCCAAAAAGAAATTTCCCCTGAGAGCATTTTCATTTGGAGCATGGTTGGGAATCCTTTTTTTGAGAGGAGATTAGTTCTGAGTGTTGGATAGGGTTAATTTTAGGACAGAAAAAGCCCATAGTTCCCAGTTTAGTTAGGATCTTCTGTAAAATCTTCAGTCTCTACCTCAGATAAGTGCACTGCACGTATTTGATCAGAGGGGGATTTTGCATTAATGAGGAAGAAGAAAACTCATTGGCATACTCTTTGATATTTGTGGGTTTTGTTTTTTCCACTGGGGCTTTTGTAACATGCCTTCTCTAGGCATGTTACCAGGCCCTGGAAAAGTTTCCAGCAATACAGCATTGGAGAACTTTACCTCCACATTTTCCTTTGCTTTAGCTCTTGGCCCATGTTACTCTTCCTCTCTTCTACTGTCCAGTTTGAAAGTTCCTGCCATATCGTCCTGCTATAAGAAGTGTAGAAGTAGGAGTGACTACTTTTATTTTAGCAGATTTTTATGTAGCAAAGCACAGGGGGACAGAAAGCAAAGCCAGGCAAATGGGGCTTTGACATTTAGATGGAGATCAGCAGTGCATTACATCATGGAGGAAGAAAGCTTCTAAGGAAAGGCAGTGATGGAGCCAGGTAGCACTACCGACTTCCTTTGAGTTCATTACTCCATTTTAACTCAAACTGGGCTGAGTAGGTAGGCAGGAATGAGTATAAGGTGATGTGATCTCTGTTTCTTAAAAAAATTCCCCTTCAAGCATCCAGCACCCATCTAGATGAAGATTTCCTTTGCTGGAAAAAGGTCTTTAGAGGTCTCAGCAGTGATACTGTCACAGTCAGGGAGCATGCCATGACAAAATCTGCTATGATCCATGATGTGATATGGTGATGGTAAACGTGCTAGTGGAACTGATGGCCAAAAGAGATGTGATCACTATGCTCTCAATAACCGCAACAAATCTCACTGGTATCCCAGTATTGAGCATCATCTGCAACAAGCAAGGACCATGTTCATTACGGACCTATACAAAGGTCATGTTTTCTGGCTCCAAAGTTGTCCTATATATGGTGGCCAAAATGACCTGGAAGTACCCTGGAATTTTTAATGAACATATTTCCAGTAGCAATGAATAATGGTGTAAGCAAGGGATTCAGAAGAAGCTGCTAGAAACAATCCCCAAAAACCACATCTGGCATCCTACGCTTAAAAGGGGGTTGGGGCGTTGGATGCAGTGTTGGCCAAGAAAGCATGTTCCAGGGTCTTGCTGACAGAAGAACACTAATGCTGTGCTAGCCAGACACCCTGCTAGAAATGGAAAATTGTGCCCAATTCTGAATGCACTAATTTGTGCCATACCTGGTAATCCAGCACTGACAGTCGTGACCCAAAGTGACCTGGCTGTGAGCTGCAGTTCAGACTGACACTGTGTAAGAACTGCTAATTCAAACTTCTCCTGGACTATCTGGTGCCAATACACTGCATTGAAGTCAGAGAAGTTACTTAACTAGCTCAATGGATACTGCTTCATGTTTAGTTCTTGTTTTCCAAGTGTTCTGTGTTAAAACTTTCATCTGTCTTTGAGCTATAAAACATGAATAGATCTACTAAGGGTTGGGTGTTGTTTTGGTCTGACCTTCCTGTCCTGCAAAGCAATATCTCATGGTGAGCAATTACTTTGATTCATTATTACTTTTTAGAGTGCTTTTCCCTCTAAGATACACACTTTTGGATGAAGTAAAATATTAAGCCTTTTGAAGCGTAAGTTCAATTGCTAGAAATTGAAATAAGCTCTTCACGCTTTATAAAAGGAATTTAAACTTCCATTACACTGAAAACAGTACTTTAAATTCAGATGTGCTTTAGTTAAAAAAAAAAGTGAATAAATTAAATTATTTGCTTTGAAGTTACGAGATTTTTTTTTCACATTCAATATTACTTTTGGTACTGTATAATTATTATTGCAAACCAAATGGCTTTGAACTAAGAATCAAATATTCAAGTGCTATTAAAAGTAATTTTCCCTGTATTTTTCTGAAACATTTTAATCAGATCATATAAAGTCAGGCAAATGAGGTAATACACAATATGTATCCACTTTTCACCCTCCATAATAATTGCTTCAGTTACACTTACCTCCTCTAATACTGTTGCTCTAATTATCTTATTTTGCAAATTAGGATCTTTTTAACTGCTAGGCTTATCTGGAGTTAGAACCTACATATTATATATTGTCTATATAACCTTTAATGGTAATTTCATGTCGATTTAAGTGAAGCTTTTCCAGCCTAATAAAAATAAACATATAAGTTGAAATGTATTAAAATCAAAGAAGCAGATACTTATGCCTAAATGTGATGCACTTCTGTGCTTATTATTTTCCCAAATCATGGTTTATATTGTAGACATGGTTTTACATACACAGAGTAATAGTATATTAATTTATATTTCCAAAATAAACCAACGATTTTCTCTAGTTGCATAGATTGTATTACTGCTCAAGTTTTCAGCTTTAGAAATTTGAATTACTAACAGTGTATATTCAAATGTTGAGTCACATAAAGACTATATTTTGACTATCCTGACCATAAAATCCAGTCTTGCTAACAATTAATTAGAAAATCTTTTGGATTTGGTACAAAATTAAATTATTTTGAAAAGGTGCTATCCTTGTAATCCAAGAAGAAAGGAGACAAGAAATTAAACACCTGTTCTTATATACTCTTATGAGGATCAGTCACTTTGAACACTATTGAGTGATATCTAATACTTTAACAGTAAAAATATTAAATTTTTTTTGGCTCATATAATTTGTTAAGTTTTAGATGTTATTCTCAGAGCAGGTATATTTAGAAATTTCAGCAAGATTCTAATTCAGATTTTAGGGCAGACAGATTTTCTTTGGGAATTGAATACAGTTGAACTTGTACTCTCCTTCCTTTGACAAGAACCTTAAGTCAAGGATTTGAACATTTATTGATTACTTAGTTTTCTACAGTCTAATGAATGAATTAATTTAATTAATTAGTGAATTAATGAACACATTTAACTAATTAAAATTACTACTAACGCATTCCAGCTTTCTAGTGAGATTACTTTGCTTGCCAAATATGTATCAAGACTGATTTTATCCAAATCATCTTCAACTCAGTAGACAGAAATATGGTCTGCAAAATCTGTCTTTAATTTTCTTTTGTTAATAAAGCATATTGAGCGTGGGTTAGTGCTGTTTGTATTTGCCTCTTTTTATTTCCTCTTTGCTAATATAAACCCATTTATCAGTCCTCATACTTGAACAGCTAAGGTATCACCCAGTATTCTCATTTATGTCCTCCATTCCTCTTGATGACTACAAGCCTTGCAGATATTAAAATGGTTTATTGATGACTCCATCTGTACTTTTCACTCGTATTTTACAAATCAAGTAGGCAACTTATTTGTGGTGCATTAATTTGTATTTGAAGTTTGTATAATAGTTTTAGCTATGATTAATTTAAAAGGAATTCTCCTATGAGCTGATGGCATCTTTCTGATATCTATTTATCATCAGTTGCTTCAAATAAGAGGTGGAGCTAATCTTCGAAAGAACTTTGCATGTTTTCTGGAAGAAAGCTGAACACCACTCCAGCTGAAAGTGCTGACTCATCTCTGTCTTATTTCTCTTTAATTTAAACTCAGCACAAAGTAGCAAGAGAGCTAAATCCTGTCTTCAGAGGAGCAAATTAAAATTTTTGCTTGAACAAGCCTTTGTGAACTACAGGGTTTAGTGAGGAAAAATGTTTTAAAAGCCATAGGTCAGAGTACGTTTTCACAGAACACAGGTGCTGAGATGTTTGTAGAGACTTGAGGGATACACTGGTTTTGTTTGTCAAAAAGCAGCGAAGCTGAAAAATTGCAAATAACTCGTTTGAGCTATTGAGATGGCAGCGGAATGGGGAAGCAGGGTGATTTACACCTTGGAACCTGAAAGCCCTTCTGCAGTTTGAGAGATCTTTTGACTTTTAAGGTGTCGAGTTGTTAGCACATACCTGCACCTCTGCCTAGTTCAAGTGGCATCAATTTCTGCCCTTGTAGCCTTGGCAAATTTTCTTGGTGATTTTTTTTCTCGGACAAGACCAGTCTGTCACTTCTGAATGCTTGTTGCCTTGAAAGCAGTAAGACTTTTCATCATCAATAAAATCCAGATTTCACTAAAATGTGTTAGTGATGTTTTCTAGCAATAAATTTGTTCTGTAGTTTTTGTTGGCTTTTCTCCCCCCCCCATACTATTGACATTTAATTAACATAGCAGAGATTATCTCTTAGTAAATATGCAGCATGTTTATTAAAGCTAAACTGTCTTCCTGGTATGTTTCACTGAGTGGTAAAATGAATGGTTTTTATTTGTTCAGATGGTTCTTTGGCCCAACCAAACGAGCAGATGCTGAGAGACAACTGTTGTATCCTGAAAACCGGGAAGGAGCCTTCCTAATCCGAGAAAGTGAAAGCCTAAAAGGCGAATACGCACTCTCAGGTATATTTTAGTTTTTCATCTGAAACAATGTTTTAAAAATCTTTCAGGTGGTCTGGACTTTTTCATCTTTGAGAACAATAAACTGTGGGCATGAAAATGAAATTAAGCTCATAATAATTTTTTTCCCAGGGAGATGCATAAAGAAAACTTGGCAAAAATAATTTGAGTTTATATTTTATAGACTTTGTTTACCAATATACTCAGAACAGAAATTAACATTTTTATGCTTAATACTTCCAGTGTTCTAGCTGCCTTAATATATTTTCATGACCAAAGCATAAAAAGTTACATTAAAATTGTACACTACACCTCTGAATAGTACACAAAACAAAAATAAAAATAAAAGCATGTTGACAGATATCTGCAATTTTAGAAAAGGAGATTTCTGTTAGAGCTCATACTTAGGTTTATATGTATTTGTTTTCCGGGATAAAATCGTAGGAAGGTCTTCAAAGCTGTACTTTTGAATCAGTGATGTTTCATTGAAAATTTCACTATAAACATCAGCAAAATATTAGATTGATGATGATGATGATGCATTTTGAAATTTATTTAAGTCCTTTATTTAAATCTGAATGATTATCAAATTAAGACGCTCATTAATAATTTTACTCACATTTAAGTGCATCATTTTTTTTGTGCTGTAGATATTTGCCATTTTAGATAGTAAATGTGATTGTTCATTGGTTGTTTTCTGTGAACATTTCCCATCAAACTTGTAATACAGCTATGAGTCAGGATAGTGTTGTCCTTGAGACAGCAGGGCTGTGCATCCAAACTTCCTAATGTGTTCTACCTATAGTAATTCCAGAGCCAGGAGAGGCTTTTGATGTTTGTGAATAAACCATAAGTAGTCATGTGCAGAATTATGTGAGTAAAATGAGGCACCTTGTCCATAACCAGATTCTTTCATATTGACTTCTCTTTTGCCTGGATGATTATGTGCCATTCACCTTCTGAACATTACACAGAAAAACAGCTTAAGATTGTGAAGAAACGTATTCTTGGCTTCACTTTCCCAATTATAACTAAAGTGTATGTACCTGCAATGTCTTGTGGTAATGTGAGGAATGCTTTTTATTGCCAAGACAAAGAAATGTGAAATACAGGGGTGTTTATTGAAATAAATGTCATATTTACAGTACTGGGAGAGTTTACTCCACAGTTTTCAGTTTGCCCTCAAGGAAGTTGGTCCTTGCATGAAAAGCTTAATGGAAAACTACCTTTAGCAAAGAATCAGAGTGCTCCTGAGCTGTGACAGAACTGGACCCTTTGTGTGTGTACCCTTTTGTCCAAGGACTGTATTACACCCACAGACCTTTAAAAATGCTTTCTCTACATGTGCCAACTTGTTGCTGTGTTACGGGGTTTCAGCTTCCTTCAAGTTCATCAGAGAGCTGATTTCATCCAAGCACTGGGCTAGACTGGTGACAGGATGGTGTTATGCAGGGAAGGAAAGACAAGCTTGTATTATCTTCTTAATGATGGCATGTAAATAAATGGCACATTACTAAAAATCAATGAAAAGTCTTTTGTTTGTGCACCTGGGGGTGGAAATGCAAATTCTTTTTATTATTCTCCAACTATAGCCTTTTAGGAAAGATTTAAAATATTAATTATTTATCCCACATCCTAACCATTTCTCTAACAGAAAAGTAGAAGTATCTTAGGTAAACTATCAGATATTCCAGAGAAAAATCCAAGAGAATGAAAATAAATATTAAGCCAGCATGTGTAGTGGTATAAGATCACCCTTTGATGCTGCTGTTTAGATTTTTTGTTACAAATTTTGGATAGAAAATTTATTCCATCTGATGTAGTATATTTGATTCAATTATGAAAGCTTGTGGTAGACATTTAAAAAATTTTTTTATAAGCTTATTTGGGAAGAGGAGATTTGGTGATGACTGATAAGAACAAGATATGTAACCAACAGTATGGGTTTGTTTCATGCTGGTTTGTTTGATTAAGGAAGATAAGAGTGGCACTGAAGAAAATAATATGCACAGAGGCAAGGCTCCAGCTGCAGGAGCCAGCTCTCCTTCGTGCACAAACAGGGGTTGTCCTCTGAAAATGTTTGCATGAATATATGTATCATCTCAGATTTATTAAATGTTTGTGCTCTTTTAGGCAAAGAAAGAGGATAAACTGGAGCAATCTTTAGACACTATTGGTGGCATCATTTCCCAGCACTACTATATTCTCTAGCAGCTTCCCAGAGTTGAATATAATTTATCCTTAACATGCTATTTCATCCCAAAGAGCTAAATATTATTTACTGCTTACTGAATCAGCTTAGCTGAATGGCATCTGTTTGTATTGTGCAAGCTCTCTTGCTTCCAACCTAATTGTATACATCATGGTATAGATGTTTTATGTCCATAATCTCATTGCTTACTGTCTATTTCCTGGAAAGCTAGTGCATTCTAAGGCAAACAATGAAATGGTTTGTGTTGTGGGAAGCATTAGTAGGAAAGAAGGTTGTTCAGTTCAGCAGGTTCTACGGAGAAGAGAGTTTTCCTGCATCTTTTCTGTTTGTGCTATCAGTAGGAATTATGAGACACTAAAGCTGAGGCAGAAGGATGGCTTCTATCTCCGTGGTAGCTGATACACTGGCAGGGGATTCCAATATTTTGGAATGCGTCCCTAATTTCTGTTTCCAATTTTTTCAGTCCAGAAACATTAGACCACAAAAGTCCCATCTTCCGTAGGTCTGATTGGGTTTGCTCTAGCTTTTATTGCTGTTTTGGTTTCACTGCAGAGTAGAAAACCTGGCCTTCAGAATTAAGGTCTTCAAGAAAATATTTTAATTCTCTGTCCAGCATGCCATTTAGGTAAAAAAGAAGTTGAAGAGGAAGATGTTTTTTTCTTTTACCCAAGAACCCATAAACTGATTTCCTGACTTTCATGCTTGACTTCATACTCGTACGGACAATGAGATATATAAGAGATTTAATATTACTTAAGGAGACGAGTGATCTCCTTAGTAAGAAAAAAAATTCAAAAATTCAATCCTTCATGGAAATTGCACTTTTTACTTCTAACTTTCCATCCTTCATGGTAATTACACTCTTTACTTCTAACTTTCCTTGTTGGGAAAACTCTCAATTTTTAAGATTTGGATAATCAATAATTATTTAAATTAAAAACAAAAGTTCATGTTCAGAAAGGTTTTTATCATCTGTGAATAGTGAAATGGAAAGCTCATCAAGCCAGATAGGCCACTGACATGTGTTACTATAAATTTAAGAGTGTTTGACATTTTAAAAATAGGTTTCCCCATTTTAAAAATGCACATGTTGTTGACAGATTTTTATGTTGATGACTCCAGCATCTGGTGTGAAATGCATTAAATTTTAAACATGTTGGTGCCATCTTAGATGTTGCCTCATTTTAATTAAAAGCCATAATTTAGATGTGCTCAGCTTAATTGAGTGTCATTGCCAATGATAGCAGGAGGCTCTGTACTTAGCCCATCACTGAATAATGGTATCAGAAAGACTTATTGCATTAAATAACAATGTAAATGGTTTGTGTTTTCTTCAGCTATTTTTTCCCTGCTCCTAAAAGAATATTGTGTGCTTTCCTCTTGGGTTCCAGTGCAGGAAAAACAGGTAGTTGTTTAAGGTAGCAAACTCATAGACTGGTAAAATCATGGCCATACTAAGAGGAGGAGTTTGGATCTGCCTCTGCACCCTTTCTGTGCTGGTGATAGTGATCTCATGAGTCACCCATTTCCCACATCCACTCAGCATGGAGGCAGAGCAGAGGTGCTGATGGCAGTGCTGGGGGAGGACTGTTCACAGGAGCTGTGTTAGGACACATCATTTTTGGCAGTGATGGAACATTAGTGTCTCCATTACTCATTTGGTGAAGGTGTGGACTCTGCTGATGCCACCATAAATTTTTGTGCCCTGGGAAGGAAGTAGTAAATTATTTTATTCACATTCTCCATGTGGCAAAATCTACTTCTGCTTAACCCATCATGTGAAGATGGATAGCTGGGAGAGGATAATCCTTCTGCTAGACTGAAACCATGTAGGAATCTAATGGGGAGCTGCAATTCTTTTGGAAAGGGCAAGTTGAGGAGAAAACCTCTGCAGTCTTCAAACCTAGCTACTGTCAAGCTGTATGAAACTGAAATTACAATCCTGTCCTGGTTAGTACTCTGGCATAGAGGTAGGGATGGCTGGAAGGGGTTATGGATAGTTCTTTCCTGAGTGATATGTGCTCTGTATAATTTTGGCAGAGGAGCCACACCATGCTGCAGAACTCCAGGTGTGTGCTGCAGGACTTGTATAGCCAAACTCAGCCCTAAAATAAAAGTAAACAACCCCCTGTCAAATACTGCTCTAATCTCAGCTACTTCTTACAAAATGAGATGGTATCAGTACAGAAATTTTCTCCAGCTTCTCCACACAAATCACCACCTGACCTGCATGCTGTCAATCATAAGGCTTTGTAGAAGGCTCTTTTAAGAAATTAGAGCACATCCATCAAACTAGCTCTTGCATTATTAATGTCAGCTACTTCACAAATAATAGTTATAATACTGCTAATAAATAAATCAGGTAGTCAAACTACTATTACTTGTGATATACAACTGAGACTGGATTAACACAGTAATCCTGTTGGCCTTTTCTTCAATGTATCATAAAGACTAATTAATTTGTCTGGCTTAATTTTCCTGTGAACTTGGGAAAAGTCATTGCATTTTCAGTCTGTTGTTCCTGAATTGCTCTTTCCTTCATTGTTCTTCAGCTCCATTTCCAAATGACACATCACAAAAAATTCATAAATTTTACAATTAAAAGATAGTAATTATGGCTGTTAATTCAAAAATAAATATAATTTGCAAAGTGCAATGCAATATGGATTTTGTTTACAAATATTCTCATTCCTGTCCTCATGCAGAATTGTAAGTTCCCAGATTCTTAAAAATACTACCTGAGGTGGAGTATTTTGAAAAGCTCCTGTCTGCTCTCTGGTGGTTTTGGATGACAATCGCACAGTACAGTGCAAAAATATTTGATCATCCGCAATAGTACTTAAGGAAGGAGAGATTTCTTCTTTGATTTCATCACTTTCATGGTGAGAGAAATTATTCTTCCTATTGGCTTTGCTAATTTCATGCAGCCAATTCTATGTTTTTTCTGCATACAGTATGTAACCATGTATTCTGTTATTATAACCAAAGATATTGCTAAGATGCGTGCAGTGGTACAGGATGAAGAATCTATCTTCTAGGTTTATTGTGGAACACTGTTATGTTAGAGCTAACAGCTGTGGACTTCTTTGGAGCTAAATCAGTTACCCTTCTGTATGTAATATAAACTCTTTACTGTCCATTGAACATGGACAATGATTCTAAATAATGCAGGGTCTAGGAAATGACACCCACATAAGTGACTAAATACCTTTTTAGCTCTTCTGAACTGCCCTCTCTGATGATTCTGAGTCTGCTATTCCTTCTAGTGATATTCCTTTGTAAAGATCTCTAAACTAGTGGTCTCCAAACTTTTTTTATTTTGTGTGTGTGTGTGATTTAGATACATTTTTTTTGTCTCTCTCTGATCTTGTGGTGGCCCATGTCTAGCCCCAGCATGCAGTGGCCAGCCTTTTTTCTGACACGTCTAAAGAGTGCTCCAATGGTCACAGGAAGGGACACTTTGGCTGTCATGACATACAGATAAGTAACTTACAGGAGGTGTGGAATAGTCTTACTGATTAAGACACAACAGATTAGAATAAAAAACATTCCAGCATTAACTCCTGAAAAGGAATTAACCAACCACCTGAAACAGAGCATTATTCACCTGATTTCTACATATTCCAAACATGTACAAAATTAAAAAAAACCCTTGGAAGATGTGAGTGCTTTTCAGAGAACCGTGGCTATGTGGAGCATATATCTGTTTCCTCTAAAATGCCTGCCATCCCAGCAGCTGCTATTTGGAATGTTAACACTAAAATAAAGGAGGATAAAGGAAATATTAAAAACTGACTAAATGATTGCTGTCAATTAGATACTCTTGGCTGTTTTTGGTGTCTTCAAACATGGGAAACATGAGCTGCCTCACAGATGTATTTATGTACTTCTACATCAGTTGTTTTGGGGGAGAATCTCCAAATCTGAATAGCCGAAGACTGATAGGCAAGATGCATTAAGCAGTCTGAACAATGGGCTTTGGTTTGAAAGAGACTTTTTTATAGTTGTCATATTTGGAACTAAAATAATTTATTTTAAGGTTCTCATATTTAGGAACATTATGATGGTTTGGTAAATGATATTGTACTGCTTCAGTAATTCCTGGACACAATATATTTAAATCTTTTTTAGTTTTTGATGGTACATCTGTGAAGCACTACAGGATCAAAAGGAAGGATGGAAACTTTTTCCTAACCGAAAGGAAAACTTTTAAAACTATGAATAAGTTGGTTGACTATTATAGCAAGAACAATGATGGCCTCTGTGTGTTGCTCAGACAGCCATGCCTAAAGGTAAGGAGTAGATGCTACACTATGCAAAGTGGTTTTTGTGAGTTAACTCATCAGTTATCTATCAGAAAGTGTTGACCCCATATCCGCTTCTACCATTTCAGAATGTTAATGATCTGCTTGTTTTCAGGAGGTTCTGGGTAGTGTTACAGTTTCATTCTTGACGTTGACAAATTAATAATAAAGTACCATGCCATTTTGAAAAAATCATCTATTTTCTGGGGGGGAGAATCATATCATGATTTATGAATACCTTTTTATAAATATATATGGACATGAAATCTCCAACTTCATAACTCTAGCTGTCCATAAGTAATTACTGAGTCAAAACCACAAGATTCTGGCAACCAATATGTCACTGTTCAAAAAGCTTGCTAGAGGGATGATTTCTAATTTTTGCTTTTAATGGAAGGATATTTTCTTTAACGTATTTCTTATTTCCAACAAAGAGCACCCAGTATGAGGGCTGTATTTTATATTCTCAGCTCACTTTATTGCATGTGTGTACTCTAAGGAAACACTATTTATATCTGTTCCAGCTTTACATGACATAGTTAACAATGATTTGCATATGTTGTTGAAAAAATATTACAAGTCTCAATTATTGTATTATCTATTTTCTTTTAACAGATACAAGTTCCTGCTACTTTTGATTTGTCTTACAAAACTGTTGATCAGTGGGAGATAGACCGACGATCTCTGAAATTGGTGAAAAAATTAGGATCTGGTCAGTTTGGTGAAGTATGGGAAGGACTGTGGAATAATACCACCCCCGTGGCAATCAAAACATTAAAACCAGGTATGTGAATTATTCTTAAATGTTAGTCATATGAAATATTAGCAAGAGTTTTTTACTTTCTAAATGCTGCAGCAAAGAGAGCCTATCTGTATATGCACTTATTCTTAAAATCCACACACCTAGACATGAAGATTAGTAAAGCTCTAGGTCCAGATAGTCTTTGGTATTTTGAATTAGAATTTTATATAGTTTTCTGTTTATAGATGAACTGAATTAATTCAACATCTGTGTCACATAAAAAGGCAACCACAACAAGGGTTGCACCTATTTTTTACAGTATTGTTTCTATGGAAATGTGTAACTGTAGATTGAATAATCTGTAGGTGAAGTAATTGATTTACTACCAGTTTGTCATCTGTAGGATTTTTCTAGTGATTAGGTGCTATATTACAGTGATTTCTTTAGTAATATAGAATATTTACTATGCTAAGTTTGTACTTTAATCCTAGTATGCTTAAATAAAATTTTTCAAAGTTTTTGATACACAACATTTATACTCACTATTTGCATATAATACAAGATTGCAACTAATATAGCTTTTAGCATTTTTCTTAATTATGTTTCATTAACTTCAAGTAATTTGTGCATTTTCAATTGACAACATAAAATATCTGCCAGCAGATGGCAAGAACCACATAGATAAGAGAGGCAGCCTGGATGATATACGTGTTTTTTAAAAAGAGATAACAACATGAGCTGTGGTTAATTGAAAAAGCTTGTGTTGGGCACTAATGAACCGGATTCAGGAAGCAGAACAGATTCAGACCTTTGATTCCATATAACATCAATATGCTTGAGCACTGCTTGAATGGTCTCCTGAACAGGGAGGAATTTAAGCATATGTTTTAAGGCTCTCTTGTATCAGGATATCTTTTGTATTTTGGGACATGCACACTGAAAGAAAATAAGCACCTTTTTTTTTTTCTTTTTTCTTTGCTTAACTGAAAATATAAAAACCGTTCAGAATAAAGACCTTTTATAATTCATATGAAAGACAATACTTTTTTCAGTAAACAGATGCATCTCCCTAGTGACTCAGCAAACAGAAAGCAGATTGAAATCTCTTTTTCACTGGAATAAACATAAGACTCATTGCAAAATTGGTATCTTGTATAGACTAACACAGTATAATGGAAGAATCTCCTTCAACTGTGATTCTTTTTGTAGTATCATAGCTCACCTGGGAAAAAGGGCTCGATTAATCAATACTTTTTCTATCTCAGTTTTTTCCACTCCAGTCTGACTCCTGCTAAGGTCAACAGCAGTAGTTTCCCTGATTGCATGGTGGATTGTATGGAGTTAGGGCAGACAGAAGCCCCACCCGGATGCAGTGCTTGGATAGCAGAGTTTGTGACCTAACACTGTGATAAGGAAGCCATGCATAGTGCATAGTATTGCTCAGAATGAAGACTTTGATTCCCAAAGCCATCTTGATAAATTATGTAGTTAATCCGGAATCTCTTATCATTGTACTTTGTGAACTATCTCATTCTACAAAAACAGTTCAAAGAGTCACAAATGTAAGCAATTAACCTTGTAGTATCACTTCTCCAGGGAGTTATCCTCTCCTGTACATTGTTTTTCACTGTATAGCAAAAGGCATTTGGAGTGCCTTACAGTAATCAGCACATCGGTTTTCCATAGCTTGTTCTCATTGTTACTCATGAGGAATAACACTTCACTAATAGAAGACAAACCACAATACCTTCACCCTTAATCTGAGTAATAAATGTATACCTTGGTACTAATAAAATTTCAGCAAAGGGTAGGGTTGGTAATTTCATTCACCATAACATAAAGTTGATAAATGACTGGAAAACATAATAGTTAATGAGTAATCAAGAAATACATTGTGTTGATGACTGAAGCTTCCAATATTCACTTAAGCAATGTTTCAGTCTTCAAGTGTAACACACTGTACAATACAACTCTCCTGTTGCTTGGGTCAAAGATCTAAATCACTTTACACTGAGGCAGGAGGGGGTGTATTTTAAACTACAGACTTTTCACTAAGCTGTTTTAAAGTGTAGACTCTCTGGACAAGCAAGTCATCAGAAAAACAGAGGAGTATGTTAAACTCAAAGTGATCTGGCAAATGTAAGGGGCTGAGGTGGAAAGGGTTCTGCTAAAAAGGCTTTACCACCAGAGAAATTGTGAAATGGAACAATGCTTTTATTACCAAGCAGGAGAATATTGATCAAGGGTAATCACATGGTGAACAATAGAGAACATAATGCAGTCAGAATGTCATAGATTTATAGGCCTGAAGGCCAGAAAAGGATTTCTGTTACTTTGGTTTTTTTTTCTGTTGAGAATTATTTTGCAGCGTACATCTGTTCTAGACCATATATAGTCAGAATCTTTGTTGTTATGTGCCATTACACATCATTCCTCTGCTGAGATGAGCATTTATATTTAATCAAAACACAACTTGTTCTTGACTACACAAAAATGAGAAGTCCTCTAGTCCTAAGATGAAGGCACTGTAAGAATCTGCGCCTAATTTCGCATTTGAATTTGCCTGATGTCTTCTCTTTAACCTTTGCTATGTCTTCTTGTACAAAAATAAAAGCCTATTTGAAAGTATTAATTGTTCTTTCCATTCTGGAGGTAAACACAGAGTGAGTTAAACCAATTTTCAGTTGTCTTTAGAAAGGTTAAATGAAGGTTCTTGTTATATAGTGGCCTTCTCGTTTCTCAAACAGTTTTTTTTTTGGACTTTAATCTCTAGCTATTGCTACAGAAAGGCTTAAAACCAATGATGCCAATGGCATCCTGGCCTGTATCTGCAATAGTGTGGCCAGGGGGACCAGGGCAGTGATTGTCCCTCTCCACTCAGCACTGGTGAGGCCACACCTCAAATCCTGTGTCCAGAAAAAGAATTCTCCACACCAAGAGCAAAACACCATAATCACAAAACCAAACTCAACAATCTGCACAGAGTCCACCCCTTGTCCCTCCAGCACAATTACAACCAACTGAAATTCCCTGAGATCGTTCCACTCTTTGCTCTCAAATACCATTGTCAATGTCTTGCCCATTACCTGTCCTTATTCCTTTTATAATCTGTTGATCAGTGTGACTGTAAACAGAAAGCAGTAGTAATGTGATGCTTTTGTTCAGATAATTCTCATTTCTTTGCTGGTTCACCTGTCTCTGCTTTGGAGACATCTGTGACATTTTACCAGCCACAACCATAGCCATGAATGTGTGAATGAGAAAACAAAACATAAAAACATCTTTGCCTTAAGGAACATCTCTGACTTTTGAGCTGTTGACCCATAGTTTTCAAAGAGGTGCAGGGATCAGTAGATAGGAAAACAGTCTAGAAATCAGAAGTTGCTATTTCTGGTTTTGGCTCTTGATGCAGGTCCCTGAACATGTCATTTCACATTTCTGTTTTTATTTCCTCACTGAATCACTGGGGTTTTTTTTCTGTTTAAGTGGAAATCATTGCAGCAGGGATTTGCACTTTGTCCTGTGTTGAGTGTGATGGATTTTCTAGAACTATTGTCTGGGCTAGCTTGCTTCTCCAGCTGTCAGCATGTGAAGCAGACATCTATCATCACCAATTAATTGTATCTGATAAAGTTCCTTATGCCTGTTGAAGTTGATGGATACATTTGTCATTATCACGTTGTAAAGCATCTCCCAGGCTTCTCCCTGCATGGAAACTGTCTAAGCATGATTTTTTTTTTTTTTTTTTCAGGAGGCTTTCCCAAAATAGTGTCTGAGTTCATACTGACAGTGGAGTTTTTAATAACATTTTCATTTCTTTAATTTGTCATCTCTTTAATACATATGCAGTGTAAAAAGCTTTGCACTTAGAGAAGTACCCCAGTTTCCCTGAAAAAAAGAAGAGATTTTTTTATTCCATTTAATTCAGTATGTGGCCTTATACTGACTTGTAAATTTACTTCTGTATGGTGACAAAGCTGCTTGAGAACATCCAGAAACATATATTATTCATCTGTTACTATGAATAGGCTATTTTAGTTTCTTGTGTTGCCAAATACTTAGTTTTTAAATGTTATTTCTTTATTACTCATAAACTTCTTCAGAAGATCATAGTTATATGCTTAATGCAGTCTCCACATAAATTAATTTTCTATAAAATTTACTTACAGGACTAGGTTCCTCTGAAGTACAAGGGTACTTTGAAGCAATTTGGGAAGGTTTATTGAAAAGTTGCAAACAAAGGGTCTTGTGATGGGTTTATGAAATATTTAAGGGCCATTTACATTTAGGCCAGTGGAATCTGGAAAATAACTGACTTTCCTCTCAAGAAATCTCAAAGAAAGAGATTCCAACATCTTGTTCTTAAGAATGACTTTGACATCTAGAAAAACATTTTTCTTTCCAAAAAAAAAAGACCGTATCAAGACCGTATTTTCTTCAGGTCCTGATAAATCTACTTCCAAACTGGCATCTTACGCAAAAGAAGCCTCTACTTGTTTCAATAAAGGCTTATGTTAACTAATTGTTTTAGGACCAAGTGGTTTCTACTTACAGTAACCTGCTCTTTATCCTGTGTTTACCACTTACAGGTGAAAATGTATATTTCATTAAAAACACACATACTCAACTACAAGCTATTAAGTTATTTGAAACTCCATGTGGCATGTGTTTCCTTCCTCAAAGGGATGTACTGTAAATTATTTGCCACTATTGTGACAGGTTTTATCCAACTAATTTGTAACAAGCATGTTTGATTGCTTTTAGAGGCAGTTTTAATTTGCTTATTCAGTTGCTGAAACCTAATCTTAGGCAGAACACTCATAAAGACACTTTTAAATTTTTTTCAGTTGGCATCCAATCTTCTTATTAAATACAATATAAGATCTACAGGTCTGTGGGGGATTTGGGCTCTGTCTGCTACTTGTACTATTTAAAGATATAAACTAAGTAAAACTGAAGGTTACATATGCTCTGTAAAACATGCAGGAAATACTTATTGATCTTTTTCTAGTTTGTTATCGTAATTGTCACTGTTATTTGCTTTTACAGTGTAGAAAAAGATTTGCAGCTATTCAGCTAATGGAATACTTCCTTCTTGATCAATTTATTGAAAGTTGTCATATGTGAAAAACATGTTGCTTGATTTCAGTTTGTTGGAAGAAGTTTATAGCATGATTAAACTGAGAAATTCCTTGTAGGCAAACTTTGATGGTGGGAACAAATCAGACTGTCAAATTCTATGGTGTGAAGAAATCCTGTATAATGATCCATAGAGGGTCCATGATTTGGTAGACCCTAAGTGAGCAAGTAGTTTATCCTTTTTAGGATCAACTTGTGAAATTTTGACACTGATGCTAAATCATTAGTCACGCTGATGCATTTGCTTTTGGAGGCAGAATGCTTCACATCATGCAGCTTCTCTGTAGATTTCAAGTTGATTTTTATGACAATGCATATATCTTAAAACAAGTAAGCAAATGGGGCAACATTTTAAATCAATATCAAAGTAAGTCCAAATCCTATAAAGACTGCGCTAGACTTTTTAATTTTTTTAATCTGGAATTGGTGAAAAGTTCAAGTAAATCTGTGAAGATTGTGCTGTTCTGATCAAGAAAAGGATGTAGAGTAAGCATTACAGATATTCTGGGTTTTCTCTCTGTCATAATCTCTGTTTTATCCAGACCAGGTGTGATCATTTACTCTTTGCACAGGCCCCTGCTTTCCTCTGACAGTGACTAAATAAAATGAGTATAGCTTGTACCTGTTGAGGAGATGTATTATTGCCTGCTTGCCATTTATTCATGGTGTGGAAATCCAGAAACTTTGACCACTCCTCCTAATGACATCCTATAAAGTCTCGCCAAATTGGGCAATATGGGATTGCTAAGGGAAGTATGAGGAAGTGAGGAGTACCTGTTCCTTGCAATGTAATCTTTGCTCTCCCAAGCAGCAATGTCAAGTGGCTCTTTTTTTGTAAAGTCTATGTCAGGAGCATTTGTGAATCATTCCTCTTGTACTGATGTGAGGATATGAAATCACACATCATTACTATGCTTTGAGAAATAGGCTGGGGCATTTTTCCGGAGGTGGCATTCAGGGTAGGTGTTGGCTGAACAGGCTGATTTTCTAGTCTTCTTTGTTGGAATTTTATGGCTGAGCCATTTTACATCTTCCAAGAGTTCCACTTAATTTAAACATCCATGTTTGGAACAGAATCAAACTCCCAAATGAACCTTATACGTTACCTAATATAAAAAAATAAATATAAAGACTCTTACTCTTGCATCCTTGGCTTCTCAAATTACTTAGTCTGTTTAATGAGTAAGATGAGTTTGTTTTCAAACATGGCATAGAACAGAATGACTTGGATAACTAGGTATTTTCCTCCCCAATCTTAACTGTAATATTTTCTTAATGAAAGTTTTTTATTTGGGAGGGAGGAGACATTTGAGTATTTGAATGATTTCACATTTGCTTGTACGAGCATTTTGAAGGAGATATTATTCACCAACTTCCTCAAAAAACTGACAATATTGGATCAGTACTGGATCATTGATCTAGAAAGCTTTGCTTTTTTTATTTATTTATGTTTTCCTAATCAATCCTCTATTAAGGACATATGAGCTTTCATCCTACATTTACTATGACTTCAGCTTCCTCTCCATTTCTGATAGCTTCTTTGACATAGTTTCTGCATTGGTTCATATTTATATGAATAAAACAAGAGATGTTTTGATCTTATGTAACACTTAAAAAGTTGGCATCATTTGCTGTTAAGACACTTTAGTATTTAAGGGATTGTAAAATTAATGGTATAAAATTAATGTTACATCTGTGCATACATTGGTATTTCTGATAGGGTTGCTATTGCATGATCATTATAAATAGCTATTTGTTTCCATATATATAAAATGCACACATCTTCTCTGCATATGCTAAACTGATTTCAGTGCTGTCAGGCGTTAATTGGTGAAGCTGAAAATTTAGTGCAACAAATTTTTATTGCAGTACTAGTTTTCAATCAAATCTTATGTTCACTACCTAGACACTCTCACCTCAGCTTCTGGTCCTTTGGTTAACCAGTTGTTTGCTTAAAATATATCCCTTAACATTCTAGCCTCACCTTTTTTTTCCTGTTTGGGGGAGTTCTGGGGGTGGTTGATTTTAGCCTTTATGTTTCTGGAGGCTGGGACACATATGTTCTCTGTCCCTACACAACTGGCATGTTTCACTCATTAACTGTTTGTTTCAGCTGCACTGTCTGTTTTCTGTGGGAACTGTGAAGATTTGACATGCTAATGTACTTTCAAAGACAGAAAACAGTATCAATTACTCCCTTACGATTGTCAGGCTGATAGAAAGCCTTTTAACAACCTCAGCTTATGTTTTGTTATATGCTGTTGTTTCAGGTTCAATGGACCCAAAGGACTTTCTGAGGGAAGCACAAACGATGAAGACGTTGAGACATCCAAAGCTTATACAGCTTTATGCTGTCTGCACTTTGGAGGACCCAGTTTATATTATCACCGAGCTGATGAGATATGGAAGTCTTCTAGAATACCTTAAAAGTAAGCAAATGACTCTAAACACATTTTAAGGGTGCTGCAGTTTAGTAAATACACTAACATAAAAGATAGAATTACAGCACCCTGGTTTAATGTAAAAGCTGCATTATTTGTCATGTGTGGGGGTGAGAAACACGGAAAGAAAGCTTTATGAATTTTTGACATGCCAAAATATTTGAGAAGTAGGACAGAATCACATTCATGGTCTGATTCTTACCTTATAATGGCCCATATTTTTTCACTCAGTTCTATGAGTAGATGGAAACATACACAAAGGAATAAAAATGTAAGTATCCAGAAGGATAGGTCATCATATTTGACATGAAATAGAGTCATTTCCACAAAATGTACTTAACAGCTTTCAAAACTATTACTAGTCAGGGATAGCTTTTCACTACAAATTTTTCCCTTGCCTATATCATCAGGGCTTTTATCTCAGCAGCACTTCAAAGTGCTCTTTTGAAGGCAAATAATAATTAAAAATAAAATCGTACAGCCTGGAACAGACTAGCATAATGATTGCACTTTTAAGTTCACTCCTGTTATTGGGAAATGCTTGATTCTAGTGTTGTTACCCATTTTCAGTTTAGCAGATGTCTGTGAGATGCTAAATGTCTTTAAAGCTGTAATGATTTCTGGAAGACAAAATGTTTGTCATGGTTGTCATGCTGAATTTCTTCTCTATTTCCAGCCCATAAAGCAAAGCCCTGTATAACCACAGACAGCATTTACCATGACACATGCCTTCCCCCATCTTCTCTGCAGAACCATTCTTAAATGAGTCTGTCCATGCACAATTACAGCTAAAGAAATCTCTGACACAGAGACAGCCCTACCAGGGACTGCCCAGAATGGTTCTGCCATGACCTTGGCCCAGGTCATCCACAGTTTTGTGGGCATTTGCTGGCCAGAGGTAGCAAGGCACAAATTTCCTTCAAATTCTCATCTTTAGTGCCTTTGTGTGTAGATTGCAGCTTATCTGATTGAAAGAGCCTGGCACATCAGGAAATGATTGCTGTGCATGGAAACATTTATTGCACTGGAGAAATAGCTCTGAGAAAGCCAGGATTAGTCACAGCTATGGCAGAGGTGAAAATTGGCCTGTTAGTGTGCATAGAGTAAACACGTCCAGAGCACATCAGTGCTGCAGGCTGCGTGTGGATCAGTTCCCAGCATATGCACAGCACCCTGCTCCTTGTCTAAGTGCTCACTCCTGTAGCTCTTCATCAGAGGCTGTGGAAAATCAGCTGGTTTCCAGGCAGCCATCAAGATATCCATAAAAATGTCCAGTTGAAACCCAATCTAGTGGTATCCCTCATTGTCTGATGACCAATGCCCAGGGAGGTGCACAGAACTAAGAGGTGGAGGCAGAGATCCAAAGATTTTGATAGGTATTGTGGTCAGAGAAAAGTCATTGCTGTCAGTGAGACTAATAAGGAAAGAGATTTGAAGCTTGTATAGAGCTCTGTGACTGGAAGTGATCTGTATCAGCTGGAGTGCACAGCTTCTGGTAAGTTTTCTTGAGATTCAGCCTCTTCAGGAAACAGGAAAATATTTCCAGAAGGCTTCTGTCTCTGTGTGCACTATGGGTAAATAAGGCAAAGTAGAGTGGAGGAAAGTCCAGAGATATTCTTTGTTCCTGTTCCTCTCCTAGAACTGCATGGTATGCTTTTCCAGCTTTAAAAGTCCCTAATATTTTATTCACAGTTACTATCACATTTCCCCATAATGACAGCTACTTAATAATGATGGACATGGGAATTCCCTGTGCACACTGTAAATGTACTTTGGGAGAGTTCTCGATGAACACTGCTATGCAGAGTTATTGAGCTGCCACCAGTATGAGAAAAATGCACCTGAAAACTTTTCTTTGTTATTGGAAGTGAATGAAATTGTCATAAATGTATGAGTACTTTTATGAATTCTGATGGGCCTGGGGCTTGTTCTGGCAGGTATGTAGTCTTGAAATTCAGTGAATTATTGTGGAGGCAATGCCCTCACTGGAGGAAGTGCTGCTTATTTATTTTTATCTTTTTTTATTGTCAGATATCTGTCAATGAGAATATTTTTCTGTCTTTTCTATATGAGTGATTGTGATAGATTGCTTAGAACAGGGTCCAGACCTCAAGACTGCTTTAATATTTTCTCTAATACATTTTTCATATGAGGTTGAGGGTTTTGTCAAAAAATATTAGTAAAATAGGACATGGAGGTGCTACATTTTCTTGATCAGTTAAAGAATAATCCATGGGATTATTTATAAATTTATAAATTCAGCAGTAGTGCCTGATTTTGAGTGTGGAAGTTATATAAACATATCTGTAGCTAGCTAGCTAGATATAAACTTAAGAGCAGCCTTCCAGTACCTAATGGGAGCCTATAAAAGAGCTGGAGAGGGACTTTTTATATGGCCAGGTAGTGATAGGACAAGGGGGAATGGCTTTAAACTGAAAGATGGTAGGTTTACATTAGATAATTCTTAGAAATGCTTCACTATGAGGGTGGTGAGATACTGGCATACTTTGTCCAGAGAAGTTGTGCTTGAAGTTGTGTGCTCTTTCTGGAGTTTTGGGGGTGTAGTCAGAAATCTTTATGAGACAGACATACATGATTTATACCTCAGATCCCAAAGAGACCTGTGATTTCATCCTCTGTCTTTGTGCACGAGTTGTAGCTCTTGGTCAGCTGAGGCTCCTCAATAAAGCTTTCCCTTGTTTAGCTGCAGAACAGCAGCTGTGCAGAACCATCTTACAGAGAGAGATTATCCAAAAAATACTGCAGCAGCCAGGGCAACAGTGGCCTCTTCCCCTCCCGCAGCCCACAGGCTAAAGGTCAGCCCAGTCTGGTATTCCAAACAGGAATGAAAGAAATGATGCCCTAATGAAAGAAATGGTCTTTCAGCTGCCACTCCAGTGTTAGAGGTGGATCTTATCCTTGTCCTTTAGCACGGTGCACCTGAGTGTCTGCAGGGAATAAAACAGGAGGATTTAGCAGTTCTAACTCCTGTTCTACACTAAAGCAGCTCTTTAACCATGAGGCTGATGAGTCACCCCTTTTTCCTGTGGCATTGCCTTATTTTGCCTCTTGGAGTAAGCTTAAGTCAGGCTGTCCTGGAGCATCAGCAGACCAGTGACAAACCTGTGCTCAGCTTTGTTGGTATCTTTGTCTGCTCTCACCAGCAGGTAGTTCACAACACATGCAGATGAAGTCATGTGATAGGGAATATTTAAAGCTGACATAAGCAAACTTCCAAAACCCAAGTACTAATGCAAGGTGCTTGGAAACATTTAATTATTTTCTGATTAAATACAACATGGGCATCATTTGTGGATTTATATCTTTGTCTAACAAGATGAACAATAAATGTTGATGCCTGCCAGTTATCAGAACTGAAAATCTTCAAAGTGTTGTAGTATTCTGTGGACTGGGTGGATTTTCACACAGCCCGATTTTTGTCCCTGTCTCATTTAAAAGTCCAGGCAGTATGAAACATATGTGTAGGAGAGGAAAAGACATTCTGAGTCAACAATAGAAGTAAATAATCTTAGTGCTGGTTTATCATGACAATGAGTTTTTAGCCTCAAAAAGGATGTAGAGTAAGACACATATAGGACAATTTTTTTTTTTTTTTGCCCAATTGTGTCAGAGCATCCAGATGAGTAGGAAATTCAAGGCCTGGAGATTGCAGAATACAGTAGTAAACAATTTCGCACTCTTCATAAGATGGGATGAGAAGGTTCCATCAAATAAAATGCCAGAACTGGACGAGGCTATTTAAAACAATGCTAAGACACACTATCACTGCAAATCAGTTGAAAATAAATGAGAGAAAGCTGCCAGCTACAAAAGTTTTATTTCTCTTACACAGAGGCAGTAAGTAAAAGTCACCAACCTGATGACAAAGCCAGTAAGCCTAGCAGCTAGGATTCAGCTTTTTGATATTAGGGCTCTGAAACAGAAAGTTGAAACGGTTTTGAGTGTTAGAGGCTACAGAGGTAGAAAGCCATGCTTCAGTGCTGCAGCATTTGGGATTGGATGAAGTGGTCTTTGAATATAACACTGATTTGGTTTACAATCAATTACCTCCTGGTTTAAATTCTTTGCATTAAGAAGGTTGGCTAGCTGTCCCCAAAATGCCACAATGGCCCTGAATTTGTGTTATACCCTAATGATTTTTTTTTTTTTCTGGTTACCTGTCTTACAATTTATGGCTGCAGTTTTTAATGGCCTAAGACTTTCCTTCATTTGTAGAGGCAAGTTGCTCAGCTCAAAGTTGTTCTACTGCATTGTTTGAACAATGATCTTTGATTACTAAATCTCAGTTTCTGGAATTTGCTTATCTTAGTGTGGTGGGAATGACGTGCACATTGCTTCAAAAAGTTCTACTGGAGAACGAGGCAGCTTGAAAGCATCTCAAGGAGTCCTACTCTTGAGTAGTGACAACAGAGATAACAGTGTGAAGCAGTCAAGTGGACTGGAAAGTGAAAATGAGTTATACTTGACAGCAGATGGTATTTTTTCTAGTCCAAATCATTGGAGAACAGGGAACGAGGAAAATTCTGTGCTTTTCCATCTTTAGTCAGCTCTGGCTACAGCCACTGGGTACTGACATTAACTCTTACTCACAGTTTGGAACAGTTTTATGAACCAAAAGGTGCATACTATGTTACTATCAGTAGATAAAAGACTTTCTCTTTGGACTGTGTCAGCAGCTCCTTCCTGGCCTAGATTAACTCCTGCATGTAGTATCTACTCTTTTGGAGAAGATGGGACAAGCATTGTTACTGGGTTATTGGGAAATAAGTAATGTCATTCAGTAATCACTGTCATTTGGCTGGGCCGTTTGTTACTTTATTGTATTGCATGGTTTGGTTTATTCATGTTGGCTTTTTGAACCAGGCAGGTTTTCAGTTATTTATGTCTGCAATCGGCACCTTGTTCTTATGTTATTCTTGTCATCTCCTTTTTAAATAGAAGATAAAGGCTCTCAAATCTCTCTGACACATCAGATAGACATGGCTGCTCAGGTGGCTTCTGGGATGGCATACATTGAATCTGAGAACTACATCCATCGGGATCTGGCAGCCAGGAATGTTCTTGTTGGTGAACACAATGTTTGCAAAGTGGCAGACTTCGGACTTGCAAGAGTTTTTGCGGTAGGTTGCGAAAGGGTTAGTTGTCCCTGCTTTTAACTCAGGAGAACAAGGTGGAAGAGGCTAACTAAAGAATGAATTGTAGCCTTGAACTGATGGATTGAGACAAAGACAAGCCCAGGGAGACAAGGATCTATAACATGTTCACTTGTATGTTCTACCTGCATTATCCCATGCAAGGTTAGAAGTTGTCCTGTGCCTTTGTGTCAGTCTGAAGAATCCTGGTGTCTGCTTCCCACCTAGCCAACCAGGAAGAATCCTGGCAAGCAATACCCTTTGCTGGATGAGCTTTAGCCACAGTGTTTGCAACACGGAGAGGAATGATGGAAAGATTATACACCTGGGCCTGTAAGGGAAGGTATATAAAAATGTATTGACATATATTCTCTCCTTGTTCACTTCCCCACTGCCTCCATGATGCTTGTGATTGCAGGTAGTATTCATAAAAGGACCTTATTCCTCTCCATAGTTAACAGCAAAGTTTGTAAAGTGAGCTCTCAGAACTTTAAATCTGATGCAGTTGCAAATTCTTTGCCCCTGCACTGTTTTATTTTTTTCCTCTAGACCTTGCAAGCAGAGAATGCCAAGGATCACTGGCCAAAGTATCCCTATGAAAGAGCTGTGGTTTAGAAATTATATTTCCTACCTCTGAGAATGATTTAATCAGTGTTGGAAAGACTTATTTTGCCATATTTTATGGATTTCAATATGAAATCCATAATTTGAGTCTGTGTTTGTTTGGGTTTTATTATTTATTTATGTTCTTGCACTGAGAAGGAAAAACAGAAAAAAAAGTCTTCTGCTTCTCATTTTGTTCATTTTGTTTTTCCATTCAAACAGCAGAAATTAAAGTTCATAACAGAATTGGATTTATTACATACTGAAGTGTAGAATAACGGCTTAACAAAAGCATCAAGGGACTTCGAAAATTCTTTTAATTTAATTTTGCTTGTTCTAAATATGCATAAGTTCATATTACAAGTTCTTTAACATAAAAAATACATATTTTTAAATGAACAATGCTCATAATGGGTATGTTTCTTGTTTCTAAAGATTAGTGTTGTGGTCAAGATGCCAACTGTATAAGTATAGAGATACAAACCAATAACAACCAGTATTTTCAAAACTATTGAGCACTGCAGCTGGGAAATATACATATTTAAACAATCAAAAAAGCAAAATCTGATACACATATGTCTGGATTTGCATGTGAAAAACTTGACCGAGGCTTAGGTGTTACTTGTGTACACTAAATTACTTGTAGGAATTAAAGAGAGAAGAAATGTTCACAAAATTTAGATGTCTGTGCAACAAACCTTTAAGGACATGATTCTACAAATTTTCAACTCAACATTTTTTTTTGTGTCTTTCACCTACACTTTACATTAATTAGCTCACTGGAAACTAATATGTTAATTTGAATCAGTCAGAGTTTATTCTTTCTTCCCCAAAAACCTGCTTAAGCGACTGCTATCAAAGTCAATGGCCCTTCAACACCACAATAAATCACAGACCAAAGGTTCTGAAATTCATTAGCTCTTGCTCTTGCCTTCTCTCTTTACTGTAGACCAGACATGAAGACATTTGGTCTCTAGTGTCAGCAGGATGCTTACACTGCCACTCCTGACAGACTTTTGAAATCTTGCATGCCAGGTCCAGAATTCACAGCGGCAAGTCATAATTAATCAGGGGCCACTCCTATGCTGTGTGCTTGCTTGAAATGATAAATGCTTTAGAAAAGCCTCTGATGAAGCCTCTGCATTTTTCAACTGCAAAGCTGAATTCAATGGTAGACTTCAGAAAATGACTACTTACATGAAAAACAAGATTTTGGTTAAAAGAGGATAAGATTAAGCACATGCTGAGCTTAGTCAGATGCTTAAGTGCTTTGCTGAAGCAGATCTGAAGCCAGGCTTGCTTTGTTTTACCCATGATAGGTAGGAAATGAAAAAGTATATGAACCTAGGACCGAAACAAAACTCCCAGTGAAATGGACAGCCCCAGAGGCAATCCACTGCAACAGATTCAGCATTAAATCAGATGTGTGGTCATTTGGGATACTTCTGTTTGAAATAATCACCTACGGCCAGATGCCTTATCAAGGTAAGTACTTTTACCTAAAGAATGATGTCTCATTTTTTTCTTGATTCCAGAATGACACAAAAAAGAAGGTGGAATGCCTATACTATGGGCATGTTAAAGGGTTAAAATTTTAAAGAGAGGAAGAAGGTTGTTCAGATCAGGTCCATTTGGGTCAGACCGTCTGGCTTCCCCAGGCCTCCTGGCAGCTTTGCAAAGGCTGTGGTTAGCACATATTCAGTCTTCCTCTTGATGGAGTCAACCTGCACTGCACAGGCACCTAAGCCAGCTGGCTGTTTTCCTCCATCATCAGATCAAAGATGCCAATTCCTGGAATGTGAAAAAAGGAAAGAAAAAAAGGAAGGGTTTTTTGTTCCCCAACCTGTCCTTTTTAATTTTTTTTTTTTTTTTAGTATATCTCATGGGAGAATAGATTATGTGTGAAGCGCTGCACAAGCACTTCAGGAAGAAGGTGGCTGAGAAGTAAATCAGGGTGCTTTTATCCCCCTCCCTCATATTTGATTGTTGCAGTGAAAAGTCTTCATAAAGAAAAGGATCACAAGAATTAAATAATTAAAAAACAAAATGTCACCAGCCTCAGAAGTAGGTATAGTAGTCTGAGAGCAGCAACTATTTCTAGTACTGCGAGAAATGCTCAAGAACTGTAGCTCCAATAACACAAGATATCAGTGAGATGATTGACTGTGACTCATTTTCTGCTGGTGAGTAGAACACAAGGGAAGAAATAAAGCAAAAAAAAAGTTATGTTGTGTCTGTACAGGCCTGAGGGGTGGTGCATTTGCCATAAACTACATTTCATAGGGTCCCAAACTGATATTTTCTGTAAAAGGAAAAATTGATTTTGCTTTTTGATTTCCACCCTCACCTCCTGCAAAATTGTTCTGAAGGAAGAAAAGCAAAGCAAAATATCCTGAAGTCTTATATAAACTATAGTTGTGTGCATGTGGACACACACACATAAATAAATCATTTTAGTATAAAAAAATATGTAACGCTGTGGCTCTGGATATTATCTGAAAATCCATTCAGTATTACCCCTTTGCAAAGGCATCATTTATCTGTATCTTGAAAGTAGAAAATGTCATTTTACTATTTGCTTACTTGGTATTACTTTCAGGAGTTTGTTCTCAGTAATCAGTTAGAAGAGGTTATGTTGATTTGTGGTGGCATCATTTTGAGCAGAGGGAACACCATTCAGAGATCTAGGGAAAAGAAGTTAACACAATCTAAGACTTAATTTAAAGAGTTAAAAATTGGAAGGGAACAGGACACTAGTCCTAGTATATAAAGGTATAGCAAAGATAGGGAAATGAATGGTTTCTTCTCCATGACTGATGGTGATGGAGCAGGGAGGATACCATTGCCCAGCTGCCCTTGAGGAAACCTAGGGCTGACTTTAGGAAAAAGTTTCTAAATGTGAGGAAAATTCAGCAGCAGGTCAGGTTTTCTTAGTAGATTTTGCAGTCACTGAGACTAGAGTTGTTTAAGAACTATTTAAGCTAAATAAATGTCAGAAAAATTATGACAAACCTGAATGGTGGAGGAAAAGCCTCACACCCAGGCAAAGCTATTTGCAATGCCTTGCAGCTTGCAGCCTGAGTGAGGTGGTTGGGAAATGTTGGAGGTGGTTTTTAATTGCTGGTAAACAGTAAGAGATGAGGCCCTGTCCCTGGAATTGTTTAAGGCCAGGCTGGAAGGGGCTTTGAGCAACCTAATGGACGGTGTCCCTGGAAGGTGTCTAGTGGAAGGTGTCCCTGCTTATGGCAGGGGTTTTGAACCCTGTGATCTTTAAGGTCCTTTCCAACCCAAACCATTCTACGGTGAGTCTGTGCTGAAGAACACACGGCACCCGGAAGCAGATCCTGAGTAGCCTGATGAACTCATTTTGGCTTGCAGGTATGGCAGGACACCAGGTGATCCAGCTGCTGGACAATGGCTACAGGCTGCCTCAGCCGGACACGTGCCCAGCGCCGCTCTACAAGATGATGCTGCAGTGCTGGAATGCCGAGGCCAATGAGCGGCCCACCTTTGATTCCCTCAGTGATCAGCTGGAGAACTACTTTGACAACGAGCTCTATTCCTTTGCCTAGGCCCAGGCCATGGGACATGAACCCTCAGGACACTCCTGAAGGACATGTCCTAGCCAATATGGCTAACAGAGGCTGTGGAGTCAGCCTAACCCCAGGTGTGGGGTTATTTGGGGGTGCTGAAGAATCCTGGTACACTTCATCCCCTCCCTGATCTTCAAAGACTCCTAAATTTTTTGCTGCTGGCAAGTGTTTTGCAAGACAAATTATCAGGAAGCTGGAGGGTGGGTGTTTCTAAAAAATAAAGAGTCTTCTATTTATTTTAAAATTACGTGTTGCAAGAACAAACAAATGAAATTAGTCTAGCTAAGTAACTATTGTAGCTTTTTGTCATTTCTTTATTGGAATAATTATTTACTGGTAGATTTTTTGTTCCTATCAGTTTGTTCTCGGGAAGGAATGTGATGGCTCTACACAGCAGGATCTGTGCTCCCAGAGTCTTTTCATTGTAAAAAATAATAAAAGTAATCCTGTGACTGTGACAGCTCTGATTTGGCAGAATCCAAATTAATTGTCTTGCTTAGAATTGAAGTACATGTGTTTTTGCTATATCTAAAAATGAACAGATATTCATGGGAGAAAAGGAATTATTTTGTTTTGTGGATGCACAGGCTGATCTTTTTCTGTTTTGTCTGCTGTACTTCTTTTACAAGAATAAACAAAATTATTATTTTGAATTACTATTAAAAGCTGTTTGTTCTTAAGGTAGTTAAATATCTGTGAATTATTGTCCATTGAACTGTGAGAGTTTATTTTATGGTTCTTAATTTTAGGGATATTGGAGGAAAAGATATTTTGACATGAACTCAAGACTGTCTTAGTGTTTTAGAGTGACGGCCTTTTCAATCTTGCTTGCCCAAATGACAAACCCTCTCCAACAGGGCATGTCTAGGTATTTTGCAGAGTAACTAGCAATTCTTTCCTCTACCTTCTTCAGATTCCACTTTAATACAGGAGATTTAAGTAATAGATGATCCATTTTAATTTGTTCCATGGAGAAATGGAGCCCAGGTGCTTATTCTAGCAGTCTATATCGCTATAGATGTTAAATTTTTTTTGCCCTTTCCCTAACTACGATATCAGTTTTGGTAAAATCTGGTATCAGTGTGACAGTTTTAAATTCTCAGTTGTGAGGCTTACAGAACCAACTTTTAATTATTTGCTTATGATTCATCAGTTAATTATTTAACAACATAATTCAGGAACTAAGAGGTGTATTGTATTAACATAGTGTGAGGTCAATACAAGTGTGCTACCATTTTCCTCTAATATCAGAAAGATCCATTACTGCATCTGGGTGGCTTTTATTGCATCTTTTCCATATGATTATCTTCACTTTATATTTCAAATCTATTAATCTTGTTTGCTTGCCTTGCTTCTAATTCTTAATTTCCTTTCCCCCTCCTCTGCCTTTGGAAGGCAGCACACTTCTCGTTTCTTTCATACACACCTCTTAAGCACTCATTATTCAAAAGCCCTTTCCTTATTTATCATTTTTCTCCTCTTTCTATCTCACTGCAATGGCTTTCCAGCACTGTGTTTATGTTCAACTTAATTTTCTGTGCAGTCTTTCTCTCTACTAACCCTCTTTATACTAATTAAATTTGTAAAGCATAATACAGCTATAATTAATTAGCTGTCATAGAATCCATGTGATTTTGGAAAGTAATCATCCACTCTGAAAGAAGAAGAGGTTGAATGGCTTTGCCAAACCCATCTGATAAGAATTGGCATGGAAGGACCTGGGAGATTCCCAGGCAAAGTCTCCTGCTGTCCTCCATCCATGCTTGTTTTGAGACTTATGCTAGCTTCTGGCTCATGGCCTCAACAAGATGTTATTTATGATTAGCAAACTTGCATAAATCCATGCATCTCTTATCTAGCTAGCAGCTCTGTTTAACACTGTCACAGTATGAGGTTAACAAATCCCACAGAGTGGGTTTATGTAATAATAGGAATGCAGTTATGTGGAAAGATGTCTGCATCAAAATTGTGATCTTCCTGTTCAAGCAGTATTTCTAACATGATTTTTTCAGACTTATGACATTAAGAATGTCACAAATAAAAGTTGAGTTTGCTCAATCAAAAAAACCCAAAAAACCCAAAACTGCTGATAAAAGATCATCACAGATGTGTGCATTTCAGAGGAGACAAGCTGCCAGGGGAAAAAAAAATTGACAGCTGTGAGATAGGAAAGTTTTCAGAATTCCAAATTACACCAATTTGGTCCAAGCTGCTCTATCGTGGCCTCTGCCCTTGGGTGGAAATCAACAGGATACTGCAGAACTCCACTGAAGTGACATCAGTAATTCTTAAGAAACCTCACCTGTACAATGAGTATATTCCAAACCCAACATTTATGGAGTAGAAAGTCTATTTGTCCAGCTAAATTGACTTCTTTGTCTCCTTAATTTCTTTTATAGTCAAAGGAGGGAGAGGCTCCTTGAGATGATAAATCAATGTCCCAAAACTTTATTTCTCCCCCAAAGCACCCTTGGCAGTGTTCTCTGCAGTTGCTGCTGTGAAGGAATCTGGCAGAGATGAGACCCTTTGCTGAGGAGGGTGTGTAATAATCCCCATGCTGCAAACTGCAATCAGCTGTTTCAAGCTCCCTCTACCAAGTGCAGCCTTGTCGGGGTGTGGTTTTGGGTTATCAGGTTTCCCCTGGGTTGTGGCCGTATTCCTCGCAGGCTTGGAGTCTTGCTGTCTCTCTGCAGCCTTGCCCTGGTGTCTGGTACATTCCAGGGGAGCTGTCAAGTGATTGCCCAGGTCCCCCCTATCCTTGATGGTCCCCTGGCTGTACCCCTCCCCTGTCTCCACCCCCATTTAAAAGGTGCTGCACAGAGATGAGACCTCACTTTTGTGGGGGCATCGGCTCTGGAAGAATAAAGTGAAGTTATCCCCACAAAAGTCCTCTCTTCATTCCTTGTCACTGCCTGCTTTTGCCAAGGCTAAGACCCACGAAACCAGAGGAGGTACGGAGAAGTACCCATAAAGCTGGACCGGGGCAAGAGCTAACTGGACGGGACGCGAAATCCCAGGAGCTGCTCCAGGAACCCGGTTTTACAGCCTCAGTAGCCACTTTAGGCTGAAAAGAGCAGAAGTTGCAAGTGACAAGAAGTTCAAGCACCCTGCTAAGCTGTGTGATGAGCAGGCGTCTGCATGTGATGGCCTCCAGGAGATGCAGCCTGGCACACTGGGCTGCTGAAACCAGGCACCTTTAGCTGCTATTGCGTCCTGCTGCTCTATCTCGGCTTTCTCTTTGCGTGCATGCACAGCCCCAAAGAGAGTTTGTGGAATTTTAATGGAGTTTGGATCTGCCAGCTGCCTCTCCTCTGTGCTGGCCCAGGGTGGGAGACTTGCAGTGCTGTCTGAAAAGCAGCAGGTAGGTTCACTTTGGTGTGTCTCATTATAGGCACTACAACAAGTAAATTAATTTTGCATTCACCTTTGAGGCAGCCTATGCATGACTGGCCTCCCCAAAATGAAAAAAGGTGTGCTGAATCTTTGTCTTCCAAGCCTGAGCTCTCTTTCCACCTCACTGCTATGTGTCCTGAGACCAGTGCACGTTTTCTTCACAGCAAATTGAAAAGCAAGGAAAAGCAGGAAAGTAGGCTGTTAATTTTTCTCTTTCTCTAATTACACTAAATCTGGTGCCTGGTAGAGTTCCTTTGCTACTATGAACAATTCAGTGCAGGCCAAGCTTGGAAACTGCAGGTGCTGGTCTGAGATCTGTTGGTTCCTCTTCCTGGCTTAATTCATGCACTTGCACTCACTCCCTCATTTCACCTGTCTGGAAACTGCTGCCGTACAAGGGAAATACTGCCATTCTAATATGAGGTCTAATTTTGGATTTTTGTTTTTCCTCAGGCTAGCAGGAGAACAGAGGAGACAAAAATCGCTAAATGCAACAGAAACAGTAGAGCTCTGGAAATAAAAAGTAATAGGGAAAATTAATCATTTGTTTTCAGCTCTTTCCATATTTTTGCAGTCGAATGGATCCATTATTAAGAAAGACTGGAGGAAGAAGGCAGCAAAGAGCGACAAGCCTTCAGAGAGTTCAATTTGCTTACAGGCAATGCAACAAGCAAAACTGTACCTTTTCAAGCCCATTTCCATTTTATGATAATTTTATTTATGTGACAGATAACAATTACAGTCAGAAGTCTTTTCTATGCCTTGTTTTAAATTAAACCTCAAGGTTATCATTTCCAGTTATGGGGCACAGCAAGATAGGTTTAACAGATCTCATTCTATTCTTTAGGCCTTTTATGTTCAAGGCTCTGCTAGAACTGTCTATTGCACTTGTTTTTACCTGATAGATCATGGAGGGAAAATAATGGATTCAGTTATGAGAAACAGTAATAGATTTTTTTGAACTGACATAAATTTCTATGTTTTGATAGAATAAAAGGATCAGGAAGAGATAAGTTGAGTTTTCTACAATAGACTGGTCTGTGTGAAATTCACTTCACATAAATTGTGCTGAGATGTCTTTTATGTGATGTTTTATTTATGTAATTCAGTATTCTTTTACAACTGAATCATTTTATGTGGTTTTACACGTGATAACTTAAAAATGTCCAGCCATAAAGAAAGAATCTCTATTTTTCTTAAACTCTCCGTTCATCAGAAAGTTATTGAACAATGCAATTGAGAAGTAAGTATTAGAGAGTCCCTGGTGTTTATTTTTTTACTTCTATTGGAGAACTTTTTTCACTTAATCTGCACTCAAGAACATATGCAGGGATGTTAAACATGATAGGGTAACAGAGAACCTTCTGTCTCTCATGCTGCTTTCTTTTACTGTCCATTGTATGCCATACTTGCTCTCCAAATTACTTGACTCTGAGCAGAAATTTTCTTTGTGTATTTTTGTAACTTACAGCAAACAAGGAACTGAACCAGTTGAGTGCATTATTTTGTGCTGGTTCAGACTCAACAAATTATCAGCACAGAGAAATTGAGCACATGACTTATTCAAGTGATTGCTCCTTGTGCTCTCTCTCCCACATGCTTCTGTTTCATGACTTTAAAAATTGCTGTAGCAACATATCCACTCAGTGCCCACCAGCCATTGTGACTGGTCAGCTATTTGTAGTGTATGGATCTTGGAGCAGATGAAAATGCAGCAAGTAGGAGCTGCTCCACTGTGCTTGAAGGGATGTAAGTGTGTGATATATTTTTATGGAAAGCAGTGTGGCTTTCAATTCTGTTCCAACAAGATCTGGGCCAGCATGCGCCTCAGCCAAGCTGCAAAAGTTTGCTCAGAAGAGCTGTCCATGCTTGAACAAAATACTGCAATTGGGTCTATGAAAAAATACTTATTTCTACCCATGCTTACTATTAGCAGGTCCATGTAATTCATTTTTTAGTCTCAGGCTTCTCAAGAAAGACTAATGCGAAAGAAAAAAAATCAATGGCATGTATGAGCAAGCTGGGGAAATCACTGAAAAGTACTTTGGCATTTTAATCTTCACAGCTATATTAGGCTGAAGGATTCAGTCTGGCCTTAGTTTGGTATAGAGAAAATTAAAATATATGTTTGGAGCATTCAGTAGCCTAGAAATGAATTTTAGCCAATTTCTGGACCTCAGAATCACTAGAATTGAAAACTGTGATAGAAATCGTACCTTGGATTCCACCACTATTTTCAACGAAATGAATTCTCCAAAATTAGATATGGAGAAGACAGGTACGTCTTGATTTCTTTCTCCTTCCCCCATTTACCTACCAATATCATGACAGAAAGATTAGAATTGCCACTGAGTAAAACAACTCTAGTTATGCTGAGAGATAAAGCGGTTTTTCTGTTCTTTTTCTAAAGTAAAAAACAAAAAGTTGAGCTATAAAGATTATTCCTAAAACTACCTCAAAGAAAAAAGTTTCTAAAGTTTCTGTTGTTGGTCATGATGATTTTCATGGTTTTCAACATTATTTTTTCTCTCACTATTGTTTTTCTGTTCTTGATATTTAAAAAATATTTGCTTGGATGTTTTTATGCTATGATCTATTTATTTACATTTGCAAGGAGCAAAACCCACTCATATTCCAAAGTGCTCTATTACTCTGCCAAAGGTTTAAAATTATCAAAAAAGAATACAAAGATCTGGTGGGTTGTTTTTTGTCTGAGGCAGCTTCCCCTGTCTGTGCTGTGTCACCACCAGTGTCTTAGTTGCACAGCCCTCTCAGAAGCCAGAATGAAAACTGAACTTGCATGTTCTTCTAGAACTCCTTAGTCTGGATTAATTTGCACTAAAATAAAAAGTTAGAAAAATGTACCTTTCATCATTCCTTTTACCTCATCTTCCAAACATAGGCACCAGTCCTCCAAAGTCAGCAGTGTCACCTGAAGCTACACTCTTATTATTACTGATAGTAACTGTTTGATAATAACTGCTCCTCTTCTGCCATCAGCATTGGCTGTCTCCTTAGCAAGCTGGCTCTCATCCATACTAACATCTCTGCCAGATACCAGATCAGTTATGGAAAGAGAGACATGCAGTAACAAGTTAGAATTCCAGAAGTCATCCCTGATTTATTTAACTGTCCTTCTGCCGTGCACATGGACATTGGATTACAATAATAACATTGATTCCTATTGCAGCTGACAGACTACCTTTGGAGCTGATAAGGCAAATCTTTGGGAACCCTCAGCTATGAATGAATAACATTACTATAGTCAGATTAATAATGTACTGAAATTCAGAAGAGATGAGGGATGAGAGCTGCTACTTTACGAACTTCACAGCAGCTTTCCCTGAAAGAGAAACACAGGCCTGTTTCTTTAGGAAAGGGGTGATGGAAAGAGAAATTCACTGATGGTGTGGCACAAGAGACTGTGATGGTTCCCTTAATTACTGACACCATGGTCTTAATATTGATCTGGCATTTTCCTCTGCAACTAGAATTAGAAAACGGACTAGACTTTTGGTGTAGGACAAAGCAGTGGTACAGAGTGTGACTCTAATCTAAGGTGTTAGTAAAGCATAAATCTGCAAACATGGCTGGTGGGAGAGAAGGCTGGCAAGATCTTTTTCTAGGAGGGTCTGGCTCCTAAGCTGTTTGCCTCAAAAGGCAAACACACACTGGAGAGCAAAACTGAGAGGAAATTTCACCACTGTCAATTACTTTTAAGAAAACTTCTGCCTTACAATCCTGTGAGGCAAACACTGGTGACAAAATGTATTTGTTTGCACACTGTGGCCATGTGTAGGAATATCCCAACTAGCTTCAGCTGTCTGCCTTCAGTAGCTGCTGTCATCTGGCTATGGCATGTGAAAACAGCTGTTCCAGATTGGGATCATTCTGACTTGGTGTGGATGAGACATCTGATCTCTGAAATAACATTGGTTCGTGTTGGAGCTCGCACACACCAAGACTGTGTTCTTGTCTCAGCAATTGTGCAGGGAAAGGCTTTGTTTTGGAAAGTGCTTATACCCTGCTCAGCTGCTTTTCCATGATCTCTGATGGATTTTACAAGACCTCAGGTTGCAGTAGCAGAAGGCCCAATCCTACTGCTCCAATCCTACTGCCATTGACTTTCTGCATCAGCAGAAGTAGATAATGACCTAGGTTTGTTAGCACAGTTTCTCAAGAGAAAATAAATGAGATAAAAAAGGAAGCAGAGAGTTCAGAACAATAAATGAATTGGGTTTTGAATCAGTTATCCATTTCAATCTTCAGGTTTGCATGGATATTTTATTTTACCCTTTAAACTTGGAAGTTTCTAAAGTTTGTTGGGGTTTTTTTTCACCCTCTCAGGAAAAGCAAGTCCTAACCAAAGCCATTACTATTGTCTAGAATTTCTAGCTAATTTTACTTTAGTTTGTCAAGTGAAATTTTTTAGTGTCAAACTGACCAAATTAAAGTTGGAAGCACTCCCATGCCAAGCTCATTTCCCATCCAGCTTGTAGCTTTAGCCCTGTATTGCCCAGTAATTTTACAGATCCTTTTGTAGGATCACTGGCAAAATGAAACAGCTGCAGGGTGATCCAACAGCTCTCCCCATGCTGGCACTGCAGTGATGTATGATTGTATCTCTGCATGTCTGTCCCTGAAAACACCCTCACCATTTCAGGACCGTGCAATGTAGCTGTGATTTCCTCTAATCAATCGTCATGCTAATAAAGAAAGGGTATTTTGCTAATCCCTGCCTCATACAGTGATAAGAGGTTTCACATACTTGTGGCTTCTGGAGGTCTGATAAGTGCATATCATATCCTCTTCTAGGTCCCAAAACTCTAAAATAATTTTGTTTTTCTTAATTACATTTGATATAAGAAATGTGGCTCCAGCCATCAGTTATCATGTGAAATGACTCTTAAGGGCAGAGATTACACATCCAGAGAATTAGGGAAGAACCATATTTTATTTCTCTAATTCTTCATATAACTAAATTATGAGTTATAATGAGATATTACAAAGGATTTATTTAGGAGGGGTTTTGGAACATCATCGAGGGAAACATACATAAGTTGTTTATTACATTTGTTCTTCTTTAGCCTGATCTGTGGAATAATTGTATTCTCAACAGTGAATTTTTAATGTACTTTAGAGCAATATAATTTAAATATAGTGCAAGTGTCAAATATTGATCTGGCATTGACTTACAACTGATACCTAAATCATAATGGTGCTGTTTCTTAAGGCTACAAACATCTGACCCCTTACTTTATTATCTTTTATATTTTATTAGCAAAATTAAACTTCTGTCCTTCTAAAATTAAAATTTACAGTTGCATACTCTCTACATGAGCACATTTCTGTGGCTATGAAAGCAGCTTAGAAACCTTCAGACAGTTGAAAGAGGCTTTTTGAAATTAAGAAATAGCAGTTTTCTCTATGGTATTTTCATGCTGCAGTCAAAGGTGTAACTTCATTCTCTGTGGATATAATAGAGAAAGATTTACATCACAAGGTAACTTGATACCATTACCAAGTAGTTGTAGAAAATTAGAACATATTATCAGCCTTACTGAGAAAGCTGGAAAAATGTATCACCAAGTTAGTCTCTGCAATTTTGTGATGATTTGTCCTCCCTGTTAGACTGCACTAGCTGGTGAAGTTATATCAAGTAGGTTAGCGTAAGTTTCCATAACTGCAATGAAGATATACATTCTGTGTACTTCTAAGAAACTGATTAGGTGAAGGCTTTATCACCTGGTCATCCATGCTCAGTGTTTTGCTTTAAAAAGTGGATGATGAAAGTTTAAGAGTCTCCTAAGTAGCATTTTGTGCTAGCTCTCAAAATGCCATTGTTTCTTACCCATCACATGTGACTTGGAGCTCAGTACACTGCAGGTGTTCAGCAAAATGCTGCTTTTACCCTGTCTTACTGCAGATGCTGCTGCTGGATTCAGTTAATGGGTGAGGAATGGCCTGTACAAAACACAGACTTACCTTTGATTTACAGTGAAAGCTACTGAAAATAATTTGTCTGCCTTAAGTGGGTGAAGGTAGGATTAAAAGACAAGTAAAGAGTGAGAATGCCTGCAGAGATAAAATGTTCCTGTCTAAAGACCAGCACTGCAGTCAAGAACATGACAGCTAAATACTTTGGATCCTCCTTTGGGTGTTTCCAAGATAATGAGGCTAAAAGGCTGGGTCTCCTTGTGACACTATGTGAGTCCAGTAGGATTTAGATGTCCTTTGTTTATTTTGGCTAGGAAAAATTAATTCAAAGAAAGCTATCAATTTTTTTCAAGTTTTTTCAAATTCCTTTGGCAGTTTGACCAGCTTTCCTTGTGTTGGCATAGGAGGTAGCAGTGCTAGGATAAAATTTACAAAAGGCTTTTTCAAAGTTTATGTGGTGCATGACATCAGCAAGCCTTCAGCACAGTCTCTGTAGTGAGTGCAGCAATGTGTTGTTATAGAACAGTCACTTCTGTCTCCAGGCTCTTTGGCACAGGGCAGAGCTGGGGCAGACCCACATCTCACAGCGTCTAACAGCTTACATTATCCACTTGGGTTCTGCTGTAATGAATAGGAAGCTACAAAATAACAGCATAGTTCTAGTTTTCATACTTGCGGAAAATGCTGCCAAGCAGCTCATTCCTTCAGAGAAGGGGTTTTCCAGCCTGACCCTTACCCTGGTGCCTTCTTGGCTTTTTGTGTTCCTCAGTGGTTCAGATTAAAAAGGAACAGTCCAGCAGTCCTGCAGTCTTTGCAGGTTGCATTGAATTTTTTTTTTTTTTTAAGTGGTGAGTGTGATTGCAAGTTTTATATGTGTGTGGTTTGATTTTGCTTTGCTTTGTTTTTACATTTTCTCCAGCAAAGACATAAACGATTTAAGTAATAGAACAGTTTGGGAGGCAATTTAAAACCCTGTGTGGAGACCCCAGCAAGGTCAAACTTCCTCCTAACCCCAAATTTCACTAAATCATCTTTCAGTTATGATGCCACAGATGCTATTGACATGCAGGTATTTGCTCAACTTGACTTTACCTGCTGTGATCCTTGTAGCTGTGGAAAGCCTTGAACTTGAATTCAATCTCTAACATTTCTGAGAGAAGAATTTCCTTTCCTGTCTTTCCTGGTGCAGTGGGGGGATGGGGATAACAGAAGACAAATGCTGGATGTAGAGGCAGACGCTTGCTAGCAGCTGCTTACTTGATTCCTTCTCCCCCTCCTTCACAGAAGCTTACTGAAGTGTGGGGAAAAAAGTAGAGCAGAAAACAGACTGGTATAAATTATTCAAGGATGCTGCTGTTTCTGAGAAGAATCCAGAAGGAGTCTGCCTATAAAACACCAACATGATGTTTTTGAATTGTGGTAGGTGGATTGAGAGAAGAAAGCTTAAGAATGAGCAGAACGCTGCTGTAAGGAAACAGACACATTGTTTTAAACTACAAGCAAGCCTGCTTTATCACTGAGTTGCACACAATTTTCCAGTGATTATGAATTTGGGAAAAAGGGAGATAGGGGTGGAATGAGACGTATTAAAATCTTACAGATTCTTTTCAATAGGCTGAAAAAGCCCTGTTCAGTACTACTATGGGAAATAAAAGAGTCCAGCTGAGCTTCTTTGCTATTTCACTCCTTTGGGTAAAACTGGGGAGTGATCCACTTGCCCAACTTAAAGTGTTGAAAACTCCTTTTACTTCTGATTGACAATTTGGAGTCTTAACTTGTTTGTGATCTGACTGATTTCTCTGGAGACTCCAATGTATAAGAGGTGCAAAGAAGGTGTAATTTTTTATTTAGCTTCAGTAGATCGTAACAATACAATGGTGCCAAATTCCCTGATTTGATAGGGCATTTTTTCAATTGGGAAGCCCTATGGCAATGTCAAATGCCCTCTATTTAATGACATCTCTATATCTTAGAACTAAAATACTATTTTGGACAGACTGAAGGCAATTTTCCAGGTGAATAAAATATCTCCCAGGACTAGAGACAGTGAACAATACCCTATGTTGAATGGAGCAACTATGTAAAATTCATGAATTTGTCACTGTATTTTTTGGCTTTGTACCTTTAGCTCAATATTTCAAATCTTTTACTCCCATGATTTCTTTCTCTTTTTCCCTATGGGTGATTCAAGCTTTCTGTTCCTAATGCAGGTTTTCTGCAAAAGCAAAAAGTGCTACCTATACAGAAGCTAGGCATAAAAGTGATACTTACAAAGGGCCTGCCTACAGAAGTAGATTTCCTTCTCTCTCTCTTTCCATATATAATTTGTATATAGTACGATTTCATTTCCCAGCTGAATTTCCTTCTTTGCTGTTTTTGTCCCTCTTGGACTGACTTTTTTTCTCTTCTCTGTCCTGCAGTGTATGATTTTCTTTTTATCTGTTCACCATTCTTTTTTGCCTCAGATACACAATGCCAATACTATTTGAGTAAAATTTTTAACAGATTTTTAACACCTTTAAAATAATGCAAAGTTATCCAGCCCACTTTGTCCAGGCAGCTCAGGAAAATAACACCTTTGCATAGCTAGCCAAAGGTGAGATTCAGAACTATGTCTTTGATTAAATTTTTATGAAATAGATGCCTCTAAAAGGGACCCTAAATTTTGTGGTGTAGATCTGTTTTATCTCCCTCTTTCTGTTGAATATGTGGCCAGAGAATACTGGGTTAATTTTTTTTAAGTGCCCCAAAAGGAGACTTCAGACATTTAGGCCAGCTTACAGCATGGAGGGGCAAATCTGGGGCATTGAAAACAGCAGCCAGACCTGCAGACCAGGTCCCTCTTCCCACTTAGGTAGGCCCATCATCTCCTGTAAAAGCAAACATCCTTGTTTGGGAATAAGGGGCTATTAACTAACAAGAAACCTAGGCCAGCCCAGGTAATTCTGATCAGAGAAGTACTCTCTGATGTTTGCAGCTTGTCCTTGTAACAGATCAGAGGATGGTATTCACCCAAGTACTTGTTTGCCATGCAGTTTTGTTTCTTTTGTATCCCCCAAGGTCTTAGCTTCACATGCAGGTGATAGCTGAGAGCACTGCTCAGCAGGTCACCCTGGCAAGAGGCAGCATTTGTGTGAAGCTTCGTGCCAAAACTCTGCTGCTGGAGTGCTCCAACTGTTCTCTCCATTTTTGTCTTGGCTCAAGGAGCAGCCACCTCCTGCCATGTCTGCTACTACAGAGCAAAAACTGGATTCCCACCATTACTGCAGTTCACCAGCCAATTCCTACTACTTCTACCAACTCAGAACGGGGAGGAGCAGTTCCATTTACTTGGTATGCAAGCTTTCCACATGGTAACCCAGACATGCCCTTGGCTTGCCAATCACTTGCTCCTGTGCCTTTAGAACAGTACATGTAATGCTCCTCTGTCTCTTGGATGGAGGCGAGACTCACAAGATCTCACCTGTAAGCCAAGAAGCTTCATTCCCTGAGTTAAAAACACCAAATCAAAGTGCTAAGACAAAATCTCTTTTGTTCAATAAGTTTGACATGATGCTTCAAAGTGGTAGGCTGAGTAGCCACATGGGGAATCTGTGAGTCTTCAGGCTTTTTCACCAAGGACTGGATGTGAGAGAAAGCACAGCTCTAACGTGCTGAGTCTTTGGCACAAGCGAGCCAGGCAAAGCAGCGAATGTTTCTTCAGTCCCAGCTGCTGGTTGATTGATGGGAACTGAGTTGGTGATAACTCTGGAGGGAGATGTTTGCCCTGTCTTCCATCTGGAGCTGCTGTGTTATGACTCACAGGGATGGCTATGGAACAGGCTGGCCTGGCAGACCTTCTCCGGCAAATCCAACTGGAAGCTGTGGAAATCAGCAAGTTATCCAGGGGTGCTTGTAGTGAATGCAGTTTGATTTATCTAATGCTGATGGCTTTCATAAAAACACAAAGTGCTGGGAAAGCAGAATGTCTCTCTGTCTTTTAAGATGAGGAAAAAATTGCACGTCATCTTCTAGCTCTCAAAATGATTGTTTTTTCAGGGCCAGATTCTGCCCTCGGATCTGTTTGATGCATCAATGCATACTTTAATGTAGCATGTAAGGTGGTGCCAGCTGCCAGGGTTTAAATTACAGAGACTCCCATCTCTCCTTGAGCCCAGTGTCCTTCTGTGGCTGAGACTTACCATAAGGTTCTGAACCAGATAGGTCATTGCAAAGCATAACGTAAGGCAGAGATGTTCTGCTGCCTAAACATGGAATTCTTTAAACAATATTCATTAATGGATACCTAAAGCAGGTGTAATATTGATAACTTGCTTCAATTTTGGTGACCCAGGAAAAACATCAAGTTCAAGAGAGTCCAGGAGAAAAGAGAAATGTAGACATAACTGTGCAATATGGTACAATGAAAAGGGATATCCCACGGAGAGTCACAGCTGAGGTGTGATGTCTGAGGTGAATATGCATGTTGCGGACTACTTGGAAAACACCATTCAATTTCTATGGCTTTCTATCTATGCTGAGGAGAAAAAGTGTTTCCAAATAACAATACAGAAGAAAATCCAAGGAGACTTGCCCAGAGCATGGTGCCTTTAATCTTAAAATTTATTGAACTTGGTCTATTTGCAGAATTTCTGCTGTAGTTCTCGGTAGAAAAGTTGTTCAGCTCTATTCAGAGAAACAAATCCCCACATCCAAAGCACTGAGGATGGGAGGCCAGACTATGGTAGCTGTTATACTAATGTCTTGGTTTAGTTATTTTAGCCAAGGGTGGGTTTTGTTGGTGTGGTTTAGGGCTTTTTAAACTTTGTAACCTACAAGCAAATTGCTGAAAGAATAACATTTTTCACAATGTTTTCTATGTTTTAAAGAAATTTCACTGTGAGTACTGATTAGTGTTGAGTGAGTTCAATAGAGAACTACATAATAGTGGAAAAATAATTTTCATTTTTTGATTTTCTATAAATCTTTATTTCCAAATATTTTTAAATTTTCACCTCTAATTTAGAATATGTTTTAAACATGTAGTTGTTCATAGTCATTCAGACCAGACAAATACATACCATTTTACTTCTTTGATATCTATTTTTCTTTGTAATATTTATTTTTTGTGAAAACAGACATCCTCCTGAAAAAACTCCAAAACACTTGTGCTGTAACTAATTTTCATTTAATAGATTAGCACTTTTCTTAAAAATAAAAAAAAAAAAAGGCCAGGTATTTGAGGCAAAGGAAGTGCTTAATTGACAACTCTTCTAACTGCAAGATTTATAACCCTTGGTGTCTATTCAGAAGTTCCACCTCTAAGCTCTTTTGCATTCAAAGGGAAGTGCCTGGCATACAGAGAAGAAATCTGTGGGGGGAAAGGATTGATCATTTCTTGTTTCTTTAAAGTTGTTGGAATTCCTCAACAGGCTCTTCAGTATTCTGTCCTTCACTGTGCCCTTGAAAATGACACTTTCTCATTGCTGGTAGGCACAAGATTGCTGAGCAGGTTGTAGTTAAACATGAAGAGTTTAGTAGTTTTCTCAAGCTGAGAATCTGATGACCTTAGATGCTATTTGTTCCTGAAAGTTAGGCAACAGAACTACTCAAAACCTCTTCACACACACACACACATAAATCTGAAATATATATATTAATATGAAAAAATCCCACCAGTTCTGCTATTTTCCCATTTTTAAAATCCATCTGATTAGAGGACTTTTAAAAATGTGTATCCAAATAAAACTATTTTGTCTTACAATGCCAATATGATTTTTAACATTACGGTGAAATACTAAATTCACTTCAGATGTTAAAATGTTTTATTTCACTAGAAATAGAAACATCTTCACTTCTTTTTATGCTAATGTTTTTGAAATTTGCTCTGAACAAAGAGCACTTCGGCTTTTCATTTTAATTATAAGGCAACTGGAAAATCTTAAAATCTCTATAGAAATAGAATGCCATTTTCATTTAAACAACTGGATTCACACAGATAATCTCTAAGAGGTTTTCCAACTCCCCTAAAGAAATTAAAACTGAAGTGAACGTTTAGACCCTTCAAAATCACATTTTTAGTTATTGGAATCCCAAGACTGTGTGATATTTTGGTCAAATGAATTATCTAGAACCCATCTGAACTATCAAATCTTATGTTACTTTAGAACCATGAATAAACCCTGGGTTTATGTGATTAAAATGCCATTCTGATTTTTTTTCCTAGTTTGTAAAAAGTAATGCCATTAGAACTAGTATTAAAGATTTAGAAATAGGCCAACAAATCGGGATAGTTTAACATGAAAATACAGCAAAAATAACAGATTCCACATTAACATGCAGTGGAAACCTGTTGAAATTTTAAATTAAGCAAAAAAGAAACTGAGTGTAGTGTTTAGCTTTTCCCTAAACAAGATAGCTCTCCTTTGTCAACTTCTAAAGACTGTGATAGAAAAATACTCAAATCTATGATGAATGAAGTAGTGTGCAACATAAAAAGGGAGAGATGTGATTTTTTGTCAGAAAGTGTGAAATGTACTGACTTTCTGCCATGATTTGTTTTTCATTAAAAAGAATAAATCAACACAAAATCAAATAATTAAATGAAATGGGCACACATTTTGAAAATATGTTGCTGAACATGTATTTTTATTTTGATCCTTACTTTTTAACCATGAATATTTATGAACAAACTGAGATATCCTTTGGACTTAATCAGATCTTTATGCAGTCATGTACTTTGGAACGATAATTCAGTGTTTGTGAGTTGTTTGTAGTCATATTATCAATTCATCATGAAATGAAAATTGTTTTGTCTATCCTATGTGAGTATTTTGACAACAATGGACTCAAAGTAGTAGATTTGGTACCTCTTTAACTCTTTGGCTTTGAAGTACTTTAATATAGTTTTACAAGGATATAAAGGTTCATCAACAGTTTATTTTAGGATTTTGCTATTAGATGTAGGTTGGAGCGTGTGTGCAAAGTGGGATTAAGTCTGTGGATGCAGACATTGCTTTTTAATATGCCAGATAGACAAAATTAGTGACCTTTTAATGGCTTGCAAGAAGACTTTTGTACTTTCTTTACTTTTCTACAGCTGTAGTAATTCTAATTACTCCATCATTAAATATTTATTTGTGTATGTCTAAACACTATTGGCATCAAAATCTGCTACAGTTGGACTAGCACTAAACAATCCAAAATTTTAAGATTCCCAATATTACAGCTGCATTTACATTGCATGTCACCTCTGGGTTTAAACCCTGGATTTAAACATTAGATAACTTCTTCCTTACTTGTTTCAAACGTTTCGTAGGCCCTCTCATCTCTTGGTTCCTTTTGGGTCAGTGTAAAGGAGCTGAGGTTTGGCCGGCTATGCTGCCCCCAGAGCAGACATGAGCTCTGAGGTCAGCTCCAAAACACAGCTGGGCTCTTGAGCCAGCCTACCTGTGGCCACAACACAGCAGGCCAAAGCATGGGGGGCTGATTCTGGCTGCACACATGGTGAACACGTTTCACCACTTCAAGGTCTCCTGACAAGGACAAGGCTTGTAAAAGAAGGTGGTAAAAATGCCAGAGATGAAGAGGCTTCCCTGCTCTTTTCCATTTCCAAAGGATCGGCCTGTCCAGGCTGAACTTGGGGGCAATCTTTCTACTGTATATATGTTGAAATCTGTCCAAATTGTCTTAAAAGCTGTAGGAAAAATGTCATTGCCACCTTTAGGGACAGTCTTACCTCTTAATACATCTTTGACCCTGAGGCTCAGAGCTCCTTTTTGGAAGATCTATGCACTTTTGCGGATTCATCTAGAGCTGCTGCACAACTCTGATTACCAGGTGAACTATTTGGTCTGGTCTTACTGTTTAGAAGTCACAAAATTCATAAAAGGCAGAAAACCAAATTCTGAACTCCCAATGTATATATTTAGACCATGCTGACCTTTTCATTTCTCTCATGCACAAGTTGTGATATTTGTGTTCTGCAGCTGCCTGGTAAGCCCCTTATTGCTTTTAATGCTTTAGTGGCCTTTTATGTATGGATCTTAAGTGTTGCTTGTTTCCAGAAACATCTAATGGAAACCATCACATGTGAGCACAAACACAAGAGCAGGCTCTCAGAGGAGAGTATCGTGAAAATGGAGTGTGGTTTACTGGTTGCATGCCTGGATAAAATGCAGCTCTTTTCCTGCTTCATTCTTGCCTATTTTTACCCTGGTAGAGGATTTCTAATTTTATTTCTAGTGTAGGCACAGATAAAATATATTCAGTAATATAATAATACACATATTTTCATACATCTCCCTATTATATAGTCACTTTTCAAAACAAATTTTAAAAGGTAACTGTAGAAACAAAAAAAAATACGACAGACCCACTGTTTAATAAAGTCAGACTGGTACACCCCCCAAAAATTTGCTTATTATGACATGTAAAGAAGGAAGGATGATTTTCACCTGTCCACTTATAATCTTTTAAAAATGGGAGACTTGAGTCTTCCATATTTAAGAGGAGTACCTTAGTTACACGGTGACTACCTAATAGACGTTAATTTTCTTCCTCCTCCTGTTCTATTTTTGACCAGAATTATGCAAAAATAATTGCATAATCATGCAAAAATCTGTCCTAACAAGAACTAATTAAAAGTGGTGTATTTTTATCAGAAGCTTTTATTTCCAATGTAGATCTTTTCCAACTAAAACTAAGACAAAACAATTCAAGCAAACAAAACCCACACATGATTGGAGATTTACTACCCACTCAGCCTGGAATTTTCTATTTGCTGTAGGTTCCAGCTGGATCAGCTCTCAGCTCAAAATGATTTGTTTTCTTCCTTGTATACTAATCCATCTCCTCAAGTAACTGCAACTTCCCTTTGGTGAAAAGCAGCCAGTATTCTGTTTAAGTTCGAAGTGATACCTGTGTTTATTAGCAACCAAACCTTTGTGATGGCTTAAGAAGGACAGTGTTGCTTTTTAATGCAGTATTTGTATAATGTGTCTTTTGTGCCATTCCCGTGGTCAAAACTGACAATATTTTGGAGTCTCACACCTCTCACATACAGACAGTTCTAGATTTTGGGTGGCAGCTTTGTATCACCTGAAATGAACAATGCTGTTTACTGTGAGACAGCCATAGGAACTATCAGAATCAGGAATAGGTTTTACTGGTATGACTTTTAAGGGAGTTGTATAAAATGTGTCTGGAGTAAAATTCTATTATACATATTTATTCTCTTGTACTTAATATCAACAGTGAAAAATATTTCTGTTAGTGCTCCAATTAGTACACATTTTCACACTCAGATGACAAGATACCTGTAGGCCTAGCTGAATGTCTATGAAGTTCTAGGTTTTCCTTCTCTCATTCTTTCTGTACTTCATTGTGTTATTCAGTAAATATAAATTTAGGTCAGTTTTGTTGGAAGGGGATAAAAATGATGCTACTCCTCCATTAGCATTTGTATATTGCCTTTAGATCCAGACTTTTATTTGCTATGCCTGTGTTATGCTGAAAGGAGCCATGCTATGAAAAAACAATATTTACAGGTTGGCACAAAGAAAGTAAGTAATTTTGATGATGTCATATATGTCACAATTTTTAATATTTTCAGAGGTAGTTTATTTAATCTGATGAAATAGGAAATGTTCAGTGAGAAGAGTTAACCTGATAAGAAGTCACTGCAGTGAGTATTTCATCTTTGACACATGGTTGAAACCAAACAGACATTTTCAGAGGAGAAGTGAAAATGGCCCTTTCCTGTCATCATTGTATTGCTTGAGATGAAACATTTCCCCTCACCTGAGTTCTGCAAAAGTCTTCTTAATTAATAAAACTCATTATCACCTTCATTTAAATGAATAAATAGAGCAAATGATTAAAGACCACTTGATACTTTTCTGATAGAACTGTGAATTGAATTCCTATGTGTACATATCCCAACTTTTGATGTAGATTTCACTGCACTTGCCTTCAGATAACAACAGTCTCAATGTTTGCAGTTTGACTAATCATTGCAGCTCCTTTTGTAATTATTGGAGAGACATGGGAAGGAAGTTTTAGACTGAACTTTATGCAATATAGTTTGGTTGGTTGTCTCAGATCAGGATGGACCACTTCCTAAAGATGCTTTCTTTTCTGTGACTACAAGGAGAGTCTAGGGGGACTTACTTGGATGTATACATACACATTCATTGACATCATTTATTCAGGTGAATCCTGTGTTTAATTAATTGCATTTACACAGTAGTTAATGAATGTGCTGCCTGTAGGATGCTACATTAACCATGTCACACCAAGCAGAAATGGCAGCTAGTACACATTCCGAACAGCATAGTCCTAAGTACTGTTATGACCTTCTGTACTTTCAGCAAAGTACATAGCACTTGAAGGATGTCTCACAAAAAAAGTCAGTGGTTCTACTGCTCTTGCATAAAAATCTGCAAGAAATATTAATTAAATAATGTTTAATAGAGTACATGATGTTTTAATAATACGGTCTATTTATTGGGGCACACTGTGACATTCGGATTTCCTTCAAGATCTTCTGAATCTCTATCATGACCTGCACACATATACTATCCAACTTGATTCTCCTGTAACAAAGTACTGATGGCAGATTAACCGAAGCCAAAAATTATGTGACTTGCACAAAACCACAGCAAGCTAATTAAAAAGAACCAGAGTCAGGCTTGATACTGACTGTAGCAGCCATTATCTGGTAAATAAAATAACCATTATTCTAAAATACTGGCAAGTTTAAAAAATTCTAATTCAGCTTTGAATTGGCTGTAGAACACAAAAACAAAGGATAGTCTATTTACTTTGGTTGATTTTCTTATAATGAAGAACGGGTGTGACTATTCATTCCCAGCCAGGCAGGTGTAGTCATCAGAGGCATTGCAGAGTCTTTTGGAACTCAAAGGGTTTGTTTTAAAACTGGAATGTTTTCGTTTATAAGCTTAGAAACATGAACAATCCAAGGAGTGTTTTCTCCCTTGCAGTGTTGTCAGGAGGACGCATGATGGAGCCAGTAAGTTCACAAATCTTTCTGCAGAGGATCTGCAGTGAAAACACGATTATGTATGCTGGCTTCTCTGAGAGTGTCCAGGGACAGAGGTGTCAAGGTGCTTCGTCACCAGTGCCATTCATGAATCTTCACTAGCTCACACAGCAAACAAAAACAATTTAAGAGTGCCAGGCAGAGTCTAATGTTTCAGTACATTTCTTTGGCAAAAGTGCCTATGCTGGGGAAGGTGGCTGAATTGTTAAGGTATTGGCCCAGAAGGTCTTGCCTTGCAAGATCCCAGCCCTTCCCCAGTTCTCCCATTTTTTCTCACCTTGGGAAAACCCAGCTTCAAGAAAGGTGGATTAGAGCCTATGTCCTCAAAGTATAGGCTTATCTTAGGTGTTTGCTCTGAAGCTTTGAAGTACTTTCTTCATGAGGAGGATTTGAACAATACATAATGATGCTGGGTAAACTTGGGTTTGTCAAGAGAGGAAACAAAAATTGGGATTGTTTTGAGTCTGTAGTAGTCAGAAAGTCTTAGAGATGCTAAGAGACTTTTTTCCTCTCCTTCTTGGCCCTTGGGCTTGGTGAGACAATAGAAGCAACCTGAATGGCAGAGGAAGAAACAAACCACTTGAGGACTGAAAGAGATGTTTAACCTTTGCCTCTACTCCCCTTGTGCTTATCTGTAAGCTATGGGCTTATACAGTCAGTACCAGTGGTTAAACACTGCTATGTTTGCCTGGGTCAGTTCTCTCACCTTTTCAGAAAGTTTCGTATAACCTCCTCTTTTGAGTTTAGTTTCAGTGAATCCAGAGTATGATTCTGTATTTACCATGAAATGACCAAAATAAAATTTGAAATATATTTACAAAAATGTCCCTCTATGAGTTGTAGAATAAAACTTCCATTCTCTCTTTTTCCTTCACCTCCAATCCACTAAGTGGTGGAAATTCAATCAACTTCTTTGGAAAGTACATTGGACAGTGCAGCGAGCAGTGCTGTGCAGAGAATATTTCTGAGCTGGCAGAAATAATAACAACTTGTCTTAATATACTTTTTTCATCGATTATCTTTGGAATTGCATCATCCCTTTAAGAAGGTTTCAGTTTTTAACTTGAATCTTGATTGGACAAGTTAAATATTACTGCGTCTTTAAAGTGTCTGCTGAAATACCTGTTTATGTTCAAGGTCTTTCTGGGTATATTCAGAGGAAATTCTGAATTTCCACCATAAAAAAAAAATAAAAATCTTTTTGTTCTCTCAGAATGCAAGATACTTTCTGAAAGAAAGCACTGAGAAAGTGAACTAGTTTCTTTTATTTCTGTTACCCATTAGCCCAATTTTATCACAGGGGCATATTCTACTCTAAGAGTAAAGTAAATTAATTTCAGTCCTGCAGCCTTCAACTCCAGTGGATTATCTGAAATTCAGAACTGGAAAGTTCAAAACCATTTTGAACAATTCAGGAAGATAATGGCTCTCTCTTATCTGTAATCTTCAAGTTAAGAACGTACATTTGAAGTTTGAGTAAAGCTGTGGGTCAGATACCAAGGATATCCAAACAGTGGAACCTCATAGGGGGGATGAGACAAGACTTTTGCTATGGTTCCTTCTGCTCAAAAGTAAGGAGATGAAAGGAAAAAAAAAAAAACCAAAAACAAAAACAGAAAAAAGATGCAAATGCAGAAGCCCACAATCTTAGGAAAAATGAGGGGTTTTTTTGTGGGGTGCGTGTGCCTGCAATGGCTATTCTTGGTAAGATGAATATAAAAAGAATGTTTCAAGCAAAGATAGCAAAGAAATGCACTGGCATATAAAAATATGCTGAGATATTTTCAGTGAAAAACATTCTTAATGAAGAATCATATGGAAACGACAACTACTCAAAAGAACACAGGAATAAATTATGCTTATGAGAGAATTCCTCCTGCAGTCCCAATACTTCACTGTTTAGTCTGGGAAACCTAGAACCATGTAGTGCATAACTCCTAACATTTGCACTTTCTTTCCCTGTTGGAATCCTCCCAATTTCCCAGGGGAATCAGGGCATGAATATAGGAAGGATTGTGATGGTAACTTGTTCCCTCAGAACTGCAAAAAGACAGTTTAGATGCATAGTGATCCATTACCAGAATCTGGAGCTGAATGGAGGATACCCCTCTGGCTAAAGTGGAATATACCAGAGGATATCTACATCTCTGAATGATGCTCCACACAGAGCTAGTATTGCACAGGCTCACTCTGAACTGTGAATTGAATAAGCACAGCACTACATCTGAGTAAATGCTCACTGTTTTCAAGGTCTGAGCTAATATTGCTGTGCTCTGTTAAAAGATCAACATTGCCAGACCTAACTTAAGGACCAGGAGAAATTCTGCATTTGAAGTATTCACCCTGACTTTAATTGCTGGAGATTAGGATGCTATATGAAGTTACTTGAGTCAACAGGAAGATTGATAGGAATTACTAAAGGCATCCTAAAATATGTACAATGGTGTGATAACTGAGTTGAAAAGTTAGCAATACAACGAAAAATAGCCAGTAGGGAAAACAAAAGGATTAGGCCTGACAATCTTTGCCAAGAAATAGTGTTTGTGAAAAAGATTTCAGAGGAGTCACTGCTTGCAACATTCCTTCTCCTCACCCCCAACGAAATCCAAAGTGGCCTGATATTCAAAGCATGACTTTACTATCAATGTGTATTTCTGAGATCAGTGAAGTGAACAAGGTAGTTATCTTGATCACTTGTTTAAAGCAGGAAGGAAGCAGCTCACTGGTAGAGCTGCAGCAAAATCTAACACAAAATAAAAAACAAATCCATAAACAAAAATTGGATATGTCTAGCAATAAAAGAATTCAGATGATCCATTAATAAATTCCGTTTTTGAGGGAAAGCAGTGGTTGAGGTGATTCTGCAAAGGCAATGGTTTAACACTGCACTATTGAATAAATATAATTAACAGGTTCTTTTAATTTCCTTGCTACTACATTATTACAGACGGAGATTATAAGGGATTATACATTCCTATCACATAGCAAGTATCAGAATTCAAATGTCTATTTTTCCAGGATTAAATTCACCCTGTTGAAATTCATCATCAGAATCAGCAGGCAACGATGTGTTACTTGAAAGAATTTTAAGGTCTATAATAAGGAAACTAACCCCTTCACGAAAAGAAGAGCATCAAAGAAGAACAGAATGTATGAGCACAAAACCATTTCTATCTTATTTGAGGCAAAAATATAGTTGTATCCTTTTATGCACATTCCTGTATATAGGTTCACTCTCATCGAGAGAGTTGGCATTATTGGGTGAATTTCAATCTTCAGAAACAGAAGGATGAGATTCTTCAGCTATCAGGAGATGCGGAAGTCCAGATTCTCAGATTTATTTATCCATGTATTTCTGTTCAAAATGTGTGAGAGCCTTCTGGCAATTCAAAGGCCTGTACCTTTATAGAGCACAGACTTAGCTATGCAGTGGTTACCGTGTATTCTGTAATTGTAGTAATTCTTCTCTGTGGTTATGAATTTAGTGAGAGAGATCAGAGGGTAGAGAAAAAAGAATAGATAAACCATGGCTGATTCAGAAAGAATATCTCAGATGGTTTAGAGAAAAAGAAGGATATGTAAAATATGGCTGTGATACAGAAGGCAAGAATCTCTCCTTTGATGTTTGTAGGACAAGGAGGGTTTCATTGCAGCAGGCTAGATCAGACATTGAGAAAAAAATTATTCTCACAGTTAAGAATAAGAGCAGGCTGCTGAGAAGTTATAAACTTCACATTCCTGGGTATTTCTGAAACAGACAGGACAAGCTTTTGTGAAGAATGATATCACTACAAATGATCCCGCCTTTGAGCAGAGGGTAAATGAACCAACCTTTGGATGTTGTTTTCTAGTCTTACTGTCTATAATTGCAATGATTTATGAGGCATAGAGCAGACCAGGTCCTATATTTGTGCCAATTTGCATAGCTGAGAAGTTGGCTTATTGTGTACCTAATTCTTTACCAGCCATTAATTTGAAGTTAATTATCCTACTGTTCTTACATGTTAGATTGATTGGCTATATAGCATGGTCTGCATATCCATTCTGGATAGCATTAGAGGAGTATTTGCAATCTCCTTCCTAGTTATTTTTGTTGAACTTCAGCATGATGAGGGATTTGTCAGAATAGGCATGGCTTTAGTCTTTGTGGGTGTGTTTGATGAAAAGAATATGATTTACAGAAGTTCAGCAGTTATTCTTTTATACTGTTTATGAAGAATACAATTGCCAGATTGCATTTCTTTACCTTAATTAACTTGTCTAACAAAAGATTATATTAAACACGATATATTTTTTTCAAGCTCTTAATAACCAGATTGAACCCTTTTGGTGTAATGATGAAAAATTGTTGAAATGGAAGAATTTTTATTGTCCAGACTGTTTTTATTAATATATTCTATCAATCGGTTTCTGTAATGAATCTGAATTATGTTCTGCATTCTATTTTACACCATTGAGGAGCATTTGTCTGGAGATTTACATTAGAATTGGTTCTTGGAGGCTGCTACCACACCACTGTTCTGCAAGGATATAAGGAATATTACCACATACTTCTTGTTATCCTTAAACCACATCTCAGCAGATATGGCGCTGTCAGTGAGTGATAAAATCTCAGGGGGGGTTGCTGTAAATGGCAGAACTGGGACAATTCAGATTGGACCCCAGAAGGAATGAAAGTTAAGAGTTCAATTCAAATTGAGATGGGTTTGAAGGATCCCTTGCTCTTTTATCTGACTGTGGGTTTTACTCTAGTTTTGGTACACCAGTCCAATGCTCCAGAGTATTCTGTATAGTATTAAAGAAGTACAATTCTCCAGAACTCAGTTTCAGCTAATATGAATTTTGTCAGAAAATTTTGAACAGAACATCGAGGGCTTTCTTCATCTTTAACCTCAAGTGCCCACAGGTTAGAGTCTATACCGAGTTTGGTGCCAGAGATTAATAATCCAGAGAAAGGAGTTATTCTCTGAACACTGATTTTTGAGGCAGCCTGGACAGCTAACTTAGGTTTGGCTTGTAGTGAAAAGTCACCTAAGTTGAATGAGATAAATCTGGGTGTCAGGATGCTAATAGACAACCTTAGCCTGATGTCACTCTTCCCACCTCTCACAGCACAACGATTGCAAGCAAATTTGTAGCTGTGCTTCAGCTGTACAAAATTATCTGGTACTGGAGAGCACAGCGCTTTTCTGCCACGTAATTATTGCTATGGATAGAGTTGGGGGGCACAGGGGGTTGTGGTGGTGATGGTGTTTATGTGCTTTGCTTGTTTTTATTTTTCTGTATTTTTATCATAGGCACACCTTACATATCTAGGGCTGCACTGTAAGGTCAGCAGAACCATCATTGGATCTGGGGGGAAGATTGAAAGAAGAGGAAAAACATATAGTAGCTGCCAAAAACTCTCAGCTACTCAATGGCAGACACTTCCAATTGGGAAGTGTGCAAATGACAAAGTGAAACCTCAAGGTATCGGTAGGCTTTTCATTCACTAGACTCTCAGTTATAAATCAGTTTGCTAGCCCAGACAGGGTGGAGACCACAGACCACCAGGCACTAAGTGCACCTACAGTTAAGCCTCTATCCCCCTCCATGCCATAGAGCAGCCAGGCTTCCTTTCCTCATGATGGCCCCTCGGGGAGGCTACCAGCCCCTCTCACGAGCCAGCAGGCTTCCTCTGAGACACTTTCTGAAGTAGACTGTGTTGACTTACAGGCAGGTCTCCTAAAAGGGAGGAACCCGAGGAATGTTTTCCACCTCTCAACCTGCAAGAAAACACCATGTATCCTTGTTGAAGCCTGTTCATCCCTTCCTGAGAAGCATGGCTGTCCCATTCTGCAGATGGTGGAAGGAAAGCTTGGAAAGGCTCACAATGCATTGCAGCTCTTAAGCACTGCCTAGATGAGGGGAAACAGAAAAAGCTGGAGAAATACAACACACTCTTAGCACCAAGTCTCATCCCTAAGGCCATCTTAATATCCTCTCTATCTTCCTTTGAACTTGAATGTAAGTACATATTTCAGGAACAAGTCATAGAGGTTATTACCTTGAACATGAAGATGGTAGATTGGTTTGCCACCACCACCAACATAAAAAGAAGATACAATAAGATGGCAGATTCTTCTTTACTATGTTGGTATAATCACAATTCTTTTCTATTTTAAGGGCTATGTGATTATTCATCCATGCTTTCATATCTCTTGTTTTCCTTTTCTGGAGAGGCCACAAGAAAGCCTGAATGTGTATGATTTTAGACTGTTCCAGGAATGGAGGCCCATCCCATGCCTTTAAAAGCATTGTGGCTAAATTGAGTTTGCCCTGTTGAAGTAAGGTTTCCCATGTGAATATATTCTCTAGATACAGGCTCCGTTTAATCTCAGTAGGCATGGAGGAAGTATGGCCTTTTCATACTTGAAAAAACAAAAAGTCTCATAAGAAATAGACTGCAAGCAGGAGTTCAATGCCTATTCCAATGCCTATTTTCTTCCTAAAAGCCTTTTAATGCAAGGACATCATTTCTGCTTTCTTTTGACAACAGGAAAGTGTTTTCTTAGTAATGAAAACAGTAATTTTCTTTTACAGCACATAATATGTATCTGTTAGCTTAAATCGATACCTGTGAACACCTGCAGAAACAAAATTCCTTCTACAGTGCCTAGATGGACTTAGCAGCAGCTTTTTGGGGGAGTAGGTGGTAAGGTTCATATGCTGGAAGAGAATGGACAAAAGATGTAAGAATGGAAGAAGGCTGTTAGATAGGGCAGCTGCACTTGACTCATTAGAGGAATAAAAAGGGAAGTGATATCTGAAAAATCTCTAGGCAGGCATTGGTCATAGTCCAATAATTTTGTATGCTATGACGTAATAGTAGAATGGCAAACAGATGGCAGAGGTATTAGTAAGACCTTAGAATTGTCTTTCCTCCTTCCCATTATGAACAGAACCAGCTTCCCTCAGGGTGAGGCAGAAGGGTGAAGGTGGAATGCGAAGAAAAAATGCCTTTTGTTTGGTACAGTTTTTGGATCCTCAACTCCTTTGCATGCATTAGAGTGCTCTGTGTGTTGTGGTTGCAAGTGCTTACTGTGTGGGTACCAGGAGAAAGCAATTATCTTCCCAGGTGAAGCAAGCTTTCCCTCTAGACAACAAAACAAAGCAGGCAGTCTTCCCCACCTTATCAGTATCCTTGCAGCATATTGCAAGAGTAGCACAGGGAAAGATATATCTGAACTCTGAAATATGCAGATGTTTTGCCTTTGCCCTTGCCCTCTAAAACTGGCCTACCTGTGCATAAAATACTTGTAATTTGATTTTTTTTAGAGCCAGAATAGAATCAAAGAATGCTTTCAAACCTCCCTAGCAGATACTTCATCAGAGTCTCTTATCAGCCTTCTGGTGCAATTGACTTCCCTGCTCTAGGGATGTGCTGATGTTTAGGATGTCACAGGTGAGCAAGGGAAGTAGACCTCGCAGTTGATGGTTTTTTACTCTCCACAGCAATGAACTTCCTGATACAATTGTTGCTCTGGAGGTTCTGCTCATGTCTGGTATAGATGTCTTCCAAAGGCTAGTACCTGATCAGTTCAGGATTGAGTTTAGATGTAGAAATAGGATTGATGCAATCAGTCTCTCTTTGTTTCAGAACAGGACAAATTGGCTTTTTGTTCTTGGACATTTGTAGCTTCCTGCAGCTGTGAGTCTGGAGTTGTCGAGATAAAAAAGTCAAGATGTGATTTCCCACAAGGGTGCCATTGTCAGGAATACAGTTTATTTAGTGTGCCTGGGACAAGGTGCAAGGCTGGTGCTTGCACTTAAGAAATGAAGTAATCAGATAATTACAAGGTTATCTGCACAATAGGATGTAGTTGTGTGGGAGCTAGCTACTTGCTGTTTTCTCCTACTTTATCCTGTATCTTTCCCCTGTGTTGCTAATATTGCTAGGATGAGCCTGTTGGTGCATCATTGTCAGGGGTGGACAATGGGGTGCACTGGGCTTGTTATGACAATGAAGGAAGTTGCAAAGTACAGCATGACATAGAGGAACCCAGACGTATGTGATTACTATAAGGGCTTAAATGTTACATGTCTGGGATATATCTGGGCTTGAGGATCTAGGATATCCCTAAAATCCCTCACCTGTGTATGCAATTCCCACAGAGAGGGCATGCCTGAAATATCCTAGAGCTGCTCCAGGCCATGTGTCCATCGCACTGTTGTCCCAGCAGTGCTCCAGAAGATGAACAGGAATGTGTCCATACAGGCTCTGAGCTGTCAGACTGCACGTGTGGGCCTGTTTTTCCTCCAGGAACACATGTTCAATTCCCATTGGCTTCAAAGGAATTAGACAGGTGCTTAAACACAGTATAATCAGAGCCTTGAACTCTTTCCTACCACATATGAAATGTGAATTCAAAAGTGAATTTACTAAGATTACCCTTAGTTCAGTGTTTAATATCCTTTTTCCTTGTGTCTTTTCTTTGCACCACAGCATTATTTTCTGAGCACCAGTGAAGATACTTTAATTATGGTTTTCTTGTGCTTATTAAAAATTTATTTAGACCACCTGTTTAGAAGTGCTTTATTGAAAAACAAAAAAAAAAGTATTTACTCTAGTTTAGAGATGCTTTTATATTGGTCATACTTATTTACAGTATAGAGATAAAAATGTCTTTTGGAAAAATAAAGACCAAATAATAGTGGAAAACTTACAGGCTTTTTTCATAATTGTTATTTTTGCACCTACAGGTAATTTAACATCCTCTCTACAAATACTTTCATTTTCTATATTCAGTGCATCACATGTTAGATTAATAGTGGCACTGGCCAAAAGAAGGATGCAATATTTTTTATCTAAATGTCAGGTTTTACTTGGGAAGAGCGTGTAGTTACTTACTTGAATTATCCATGGAAAACTTATTGTTCTAGCAATGCAAGCAATTTAAATTGTTACTATTCATATACGAACATAAGATCACCAGATTAATTCTTTGCTAGCATGTAAGAGTGAAAATGACATATGTTGCTGTCGATAATAATAATGCAAGTGAACTTGTGCTGTTATTAAAAATGGTCAATTGTTATTAATTTTTTATGATAAAATAAAGGTTGATTTTAATTAAGTGATTTGACTTTTCCTCTTGAGAAAATACTGGTTGGATTATATTGTCCTAATTATAAAGGAAAGAATTACTAGTAGCATAATCCTCACTTTAACTTTATATTTTTAATTACTTCTGTTTTTTGTTTCTTTAGTTTATGCAATATGAGCTGCAATTCATGACATCAAGACATTCCGGCACCTCTGAAAATACTGTAAATAAATGCCAATAAGGAAAACTTTGTGGATACTGTGTAATGAACTTTATTGTAAGAGAAAAGGAAATACATTTGTGGTGTTGGATTTTAACCACCAGGACTACTAGCCTTGAAAAATATGGTAAGAAAACCAGATAGATTTCTTGGAAAATGAACTACTGATTTAATTTAAAGGCATCTATACTCAACTGTCCTTGGACTGGAAAAATTAAAAAGGCTATTTCACAGAATGCATTCTTAGCCTAGCCCCTGGTGACTGAACACTGAAAAAATGACTGCTGTCATGTCCACTGACATGGGTGACTCACTGCCCACATGATTTTCATCATTTGTGCATCTAGTCCTCCTCCCTGAAGTGACTGGGTTCCTTTGGTGACACATGGGCAATGCCTGCCTGAGTGTCATTCCATGCTGATAATATCAGAGGTAAATAAGAATATTCACTTCCTACAATTCTTTTTCTTATTTGCATTCCTGATAAAGAACCAAATCCAGCATGTATTTTACCTAACTGGGTAATATGTTAACCATTGGAAGAACATAAATGTGATTTTAGAGAAATCAAACCAGGAGTCCTGCATCCCTTTCTGAAAAAAAGTGGTTATTCTCAGAATTGCAGAATGGTTGAGCCTGGGAGAGAGTCCAGGAGGCTGTCTGGTCCAATTCCAACTCTGCTCAAGTACGGCCACTTTTTGCTGGTTGCCCAGGACTGTGTCCAGATGGCTTTTAAATATATCTAAGGAGGGCCACAACATCTATAGGAAGACTGGGTCATTGCTCAGTCACACTCATAATAAAAAAGTGTATCCTGATGTTCAGATGGAACCTCCTTTGTTGCAGTGCGTGCCCATTGGCTCTGGTTTTGTCCCTGGGCATCACTGAAATGACCCTGGCCCCACCCTCCTTCCACTCTCTCTGCAGGTATTTACAGCCATTGATAAGGTCCCCTCTGAGCCTCCTCTTCTCCAGGCTGAGCAGTCCCAGTTCTTTCAGCTCTTCCTCCTGCGTGGAGGTCTTTAATCATCTTAATGGCCCTTCTCTGGACTCTCTGTGTATCCAGAGCTCTGTATCTCTCCTGGACTAAGGACCCCAGAACTGTACCCAGCACTCAAGGTGTGCACTCACCAGCACAGAACAGAGGGGAAGGATCACCTCTCTTGACCTGTTGGCAATACTCTGTCTCCTACAAACCAGGATACCATTATGTCATAGCTGGCTCATAGCCAGCTTGGTGTCAGCCAGGATCCCCAGGTCCTTTTCCCACAAGTTGCTTTCCAGCAGAGTTATCCCCAGCATAAATTGATGTCTGGGGCTGTTTGTCCCCAGGTACAGAACTTTGTACTTCTCCTTGTTAAGTTGCCGGAGGTTTCTGTCAACCCATTTCTTCAGACTGTTGAGGTCCTTCTGGACGGCAGCATGACCCTCTGGCATATCACTGCTCCTCCCAGCTTTGTATCATCATCAAACTGACCTGTTACCCAGATCATGGATAAAGATGGTGAATGGTACCATAGCCAGTACTGAGACCAGGGGTGCATGCATATTTGTCCCAGTTGCCATGGATCATTCAGAGATTATCAAAAGTGATGTCACAGTGATATAAGACAGCCTCAGCACTCATGGGTGCATCCTATCAGGGTCTGGGGCATCCAGGGCTCTTAAAAAAACTCTACAAATGTTTTTTACCTGTCTAGATATCATCTCCTTTTAGTTTTAAAATGAAATACAACATTAACCATGCTGATTTACCTTTTAATTTGAAACATCTATGTTCTTGTCCCTAACCCAAACCCACAAAAGCTTCCTGGCACTATACTGTATGATCACACACCCCAAAGCTGACCATGAATGGGGAAACATGGTGAGGGCAGTGTAACCTATAAAGTTCTGCTGCTTTATCAGGGTTAAGAGCAATTATCGTGTTCAAGTGGAACTTCAAGAGAAGGACACATAAACAATATGCTTTGGTTTTCATGCTTTAAAATATTCTCCCTATCCCTCCCCCAGGTACTAAGAGTTTAGTATTTCATCTTAATGTTCCCATTGCTAACCATAATTATGGATAACACAGTTGACCTTACAGCATGTTTTAGTGATTAAATTCAGTTTTAATTATTACTATACAAAATTATTTCATGGTAAAGGCCACTTTCCCTCTGGCTCTGAACTCTGCCTCTTTTAGCATTTTTCATATGTGGACAGAAATTACAGGTATAGAAATATAGCTATTTTCCACTTAAGATTCACTAAACCATTAGGAAAATGTCTGAGTTCAACCATAATTTCTTAAGGTTATCAAATGATTTATAGTTTTTCTGTTGCAATGGCTCAACATGCTGTTTTTATTACCTAAAACAGTAAACAATGTAGTCTGGAAACCACAAAAGCTGAAAGAATGGTGAATTGTAGATGAATGGATGTACCAGAATCTTTGAGAACAAAGTCATAGGAACATCAGAGTTGCCTACAGGCTAGATTTCAGCTGTGAAAGCACGGGTAGATCAGATCCATCTTAGCATTTTTCTTTGTGTGGATTCTCAGGCATATCAGAAACTGTGTTGCTGCTTCTCCTGAAAGCTTACATTAACATTCTTCTCATTTCTGGAAAAAATTTTTTTTAGATTAGACTTCTTAGATAATGAGACTTCAAAATACAGGACCTTGGTCTTTGATTTTGTAGAAGAGAAACTTCTTCAGGAAGAGATAATTCTTAGAAAAACTAGTCTTTCTCTTGTAGAGAAAAAAATATTTTTTAATGCTTACCAAACTAATCCATTAATTGAAAAATGATGAATAAGAATTCAAGACCATGAATGACCTTGGCTTTTGTGCATTTGTTCCCTATAGCAGGAAGTCCCTAAGGGAAATAACCAGCTCTATTGCATAGAATTAGTACAATATAAAATATTGTGGCAAAAGGCAATAAAATATTAGCACCCCAAATCTCTATTTCTGCATATTTTTTTTAAAACTTGACACTCCTGTTGCTGGAAAATTTCACTCTCTTCCAGGTCAGAAATTGTCTATTATGACCTACATATATATATATTGACCTATATTATGCTATGCTGCATAAAAACATACTATATGCTGTGCTGTTTCCACATAGGAAATATCTACAGTATTTTGAAGGTCACCTGGAAATGTTTAATGAGTTTTTTAGTCTTTTTCTTAAAAAAAACTCAAAAATCCATACGGAATCAGCCAATGAATGACACTTAACACCTTCCCCCTCATCAGTGTTCCTCCTCTCCTCCCCTTCCCTCCATGTTTCTCATATCTAAATATAGTTCATGGATTTCTGCCTCTCTGGGGTAATCTCTAACAGCTGGACATCTAGGTAGAAGAAAAAAAAAAAGAAAGAAAAGAACAAGAAAGGGTTAGAGTAATGTTACTTGTAGATAGCTTTCTTCAATAATTGATTATTTTCTGTAGTTTCTGCAGATGCGGTGGTTATTTGACCAGCATGGTGTGTCTGTTGCCATAATAAACTAATTGAGCATTTGGATGGCAATGGCCCACGGCTGTGTGTAGTATGACAAGTTTCACCACCTGGTCTGTCTGCAGTTTTCACCATGCTCACATGGGAATTTTGAATCTGCTCAATCTCCTTTCATCTGTGACCCTCTTTATAGATTTTCGGCATGTGTGATCCTTGCCCCAGGGGAGACAGTTTGCTTCAGAAAATTGTCCTGTAGGTAAAAGCAATAGGCCATCCATTACCCTCTTGCTTCCACTCTCAGGTTAATGACTATATTAAATATTAAACGGGGTTCCATCTCCAGAGTGTCTGTATAAGTGATTTTACATTATCTCATTCAGCTCTTCTCTGATTTCTTCTAAAGTGTGTTGCTTCTTTCTAGAATAACTCTAGCAGTGAAAACCATGATTGATTTGACAACCATTAACAGAACATTTAGTACTAACCTTCCTCATCAGTGAGAGAAGAAGATGGTGAAAATAGAAAGAGGAAAACAGGGATATATAATGTGCAGCTGATTTCCCTTATTTAAAATGTCATTTCATATAGTTTCTACAAGTAGACAAGGACTGCAGGTTTGCTTAAAGGGATGAGTGAGAAATAAATAGAACCTTTTCTACCAACTGGGATTAAATTTCATAAGGAAATTGTTTGGTAAGCAAATAATAGAATCATAGAATCCTTCTGGTTAGGAAAGCCCTTTAAGATCATTGAGTCCAACCATTAATCTGCCAAGTCTACCTCTAAACCATGTCCTCAAATGCCACATCCACACATTTTTAAAATTTCTCCAAGGACAACCACTTCCCTGGGCCCAATGCTTCACTATAGATTTGGTGAAGCAATTTTTCCTAATATCAATTTAAGCCTCTCCTGGTGCATCTTGAGGCTGTTTCCTCTTGTCTAATCACTTGTCAAATTGGAGAAAAGACCAAACAGCCCCTCACTCCAACCTCCATTTAGGTAGTTGTAAAGTGTGATTAAGCTGACAGTTCTGTGATTCTGTGATCTTATGTGTTGCTAACCTAGGAGTTGACCAAATACCAGGAAAAGCTGCAGCATATTATAGCCCAGTCCCTGAAGAAAAGCCTTGGAAATTTCCACCAGAGAAATCAGCACCTATTTTGGTTGTAAATTACTACATATCTTGTGATACTGTAGAGATTTTATTAGATCCTTGTTTGGATATTAGCAAATTTTTAAAATTTTACCCAAACAATGAAGAAGAGATCTCAGATTCTGCTTTTAAGTGTATCCTCTAAGTCCTTCTAAAGTGTTCATTGACCATAACAAAAGAAAAAGCAATCCTAATATCTGTATCTATAAAAACGCTATTGAATACCTCCATTAGCAGTAGAAACATTTAGCAGGGGAAGTCAATCTGAAAATGAGCACTTCAGTGGTGTAAATCTTGATTTATAATGCTAGAAAAAGGTGAACCAAAAGGATTGCATTTGAAGTGCACTGAAACTAAGAGTTAGAGTAAGTGCTCTGCTTATCAGAAACTAGTCACAACTATATAACCAGCTGCAGAGCTGCTGAATGTTTGAGATTTTTTTCATCTTAGTCCCTGAAGGAAACCAGAGTTCTGCTCTTCTTTCTGTGAGCAGAAGTTGTCAACGTGTATTTTTGCTGTCTCCACTTTCTCTTCTGGTTTAAGCAAGCGCAGTGAGCACAGCTGTAATGCACAGACCCAGTTTGCAGAGTTACAACCCCAATGAATGACTGGAGGTTGAAAACAGACCCTGATCCAAGAAGCAAAAAAAAAAAAAAAAAAAAAAAAAAAAAAAAGGTGAGATAGCTGTGAGGAATCCAGTGTGAAACAAGTTCTTTTGATTTCATTACTCCACTCTGTTGCTGCCCATCAATTCCCTGTGTTGTCCTCAGCAGCAGGTTATCTCAGGCTGAATCTGCAATCTCTGTGTGGCTCCCGGCACTCTCTGCTGTAGGCTGGACCCCACAAATCAGGAATAAGGTGCACCGATGGGACTGTCGAACACAAAAACTCTGTGATGGATCTTCATCGCTCTAAACCTAATAAAACAATTGCTGCAGAGCAAACTTAATTTTCAGCTTCCTTTCTGTTTTCACCATTTAATCATAGCTAAGTAAAAATGTGTCACATAGTTTTTATTTGTAATCTATTCTTGAATCTCTGTGAATTTAATGAAATAATGTTTGGGTTTTGGGGTTCTCCCCTTCCCCCCGCCTTCTTATTCCTTTCATTTCACCTCTGGTTTGGTGTACCCAGTATTACATCTGTAGTCAATCATCCTTACCAGAGCAGCTTGTTAAATTATCCTCTGAATGTCAGAAGAAAGCAGTCTGAAATGATGATTTAAAGGAGTGATGCTTACTTGGGTCAAGCAAAACACATAAAATCCAAGGAGGCATTTTCATACTTTCTTTAGCTCCACTTGAATTTCATTTCTCTTTGTCACCTCCTTTGTCATTATTGTCACCCTTCACCAACAAAGCACTGGCAATTAACACTGAGGTAAATTGGTGAGATAACATTTACCTTGGCGTTGTCATTATTCTGTGGTTGATACATAGGAAATCACAAGCAAGAGACCAAAGGGGCTAAAAGGTTAGAATTTAATGGTCAAAATAGAAATAAGTAAAGGATGAGAAAATGCCAGGTATTTGGTAACACCTTGTAAATGGAGCTATTTGTTCTATAGAAGAACCAAACAGATTTTGCCTCGTATTTATCTTCATTTGTTGTTAACTGGAACAGGCTGTGAAAATCACAAAGGACACACACTGTCTATATAAATTTAAAAAGCCATTTTTCCCCTTAAAATCTAAGCACCAGTTAAAAAGAGTAAATCGGAACAGATTTAATTGGTATTTACACACACCAACATTAGCAATTAGCAAAGCAACAGCAGGGGGAGAAGAACAATTACTGCACCCAGTCTAAACGGTCTATTTGGATGAATTAAAGAAACCAGTCAAACTTAACCAGCTGTTTGCAGAAATAATTTTTCTTTATTTTCATAAACATGTTTATTTGAATGAAATTAATCCCCATTGACGGTAGGGCAGGATTAGAGTTGTTGTCCTTCTATTAGTTTGTGTATATTTTTGGGGAATATCAGATTTTGTAAACATTAACAGATTGCTTGCTTGGCTTAATGATCATCCAAGTATGATGAAGGATGACAGATTAATAGTATTTTTACTCATGTAGAATAGAGTTTGTCCACAGATTTTGTCAGTATGGATTTCCACCCAGTTTGAGAGATTAGGAGAAAGTACTGATTTGCCTCCTCCCTCCTTTCCTTTTAAGACATTATAAGCAAAAGACTAAAGGGTATTTGAAGATGAAGATGCCTTTGATCCTTAGTTCTGAAAGTCAATGCAACATACAGAGAGCTTATCTTGCAGACACGCAAATCTCCTTTAGCTGGGAAGGTGAAAAGTAGGAAACTGAACTAATTTTGCTGCTCCTTCTTCTCAACCACTTTGACCAGGTGGTTGTTGTTGCATATGTCCTTCACTGTTTGTGACTGATGAGACATGCTGGACATATTTTGTGAGAATTTGACAAGCTGATGGCCATTCCTGGTTTTACAGTTCTGGGTGCTGTAGTGATAGATAGGTGGCTTGCTCTTCTAAGAGTCAGTGCCATGTGATGTGATTTGGGCTTAAATCTGAGAAGTCTTTATGAAAACAGCTGACAGTGACTATTAGAGACAGAGTTTGGAACAGGAATTTCAACTGTGTCTGATTTTTTTTCGTGCATATTTTATTTGATTTAAATTACGACCTTTATTTGAGGGAGCTCGGGATGGGGGGGTGTTGCTGTAATTTTTTTGCATGCGATAAGTTTAAAATGGGAAAACTTAAACATGCACAGAACTAAGGAAACATTTACACCAAGATATTATGTTTTCATCACAGAAAAGTTTGACATGTGGGAGTGACCTGAGTGTTGACTTCATAGGCAGGAAGAGAGCTAAGATATCCCTGAAATGAATGTTATGGTGTATACTTTGGAAACAAAAGGACATGGTCAGCATAATTCTTTCAGCAAACTCTGATGGTTAAACTGTATAATTATTTTAATATTTTGGAGACTTTCTGCATATCTTAATCTCAGCAAATTTTAGAAAAGGGATACAAAGTGTGGCAATGATATTATCTATTTTAAAAATAAATTGATCATATGTCCAAACACATCAGTGCCAGAAATTCAGAAAGCCAGGAAAGCACATGGGGCACCTGTTCAAACCTGCTTAAGAAGAGGCAGCAGCCATGAGGGGAGGAGGCATATGAGGAGATATGTGGTGAGTTACACTAGGAGAAGTGCAAAGAGGCACACAGAGAGATGGGGCACTGCTGTGAAATATGCAGCCCAGGGTGCACACTTGGAAGGAGGCATTCCAGTCTGAAGGGACTTTGGCCTTCAGGTGGACCCAGACTGGGGCAAGTATACTTGCCAAAAGATTGTTGCCTATGGACTGATACTAAAATGCACAAAGCAGTGGAGAAAAGCCAGTAAGGAGCACAGAGAAACAAGGAAAAGCCATTAGGACATTAAAAGCAGCAGATAGAAACCAGTACTCTCCACTTCAACCTTCTGTGCTGCCTGTCACCTTATTGAAGCAATTTGGAGGGACACTCTATAAAGGGCGGCCAAAACAATGATTTTTTTAAATTAATACTGGAATCAGTGAATACATTGTTTATGTTTGTTGGGAATAAATTAAACTAAATAAATATTCTCTCAGTGTAGGCTGTTTTGCCTGCTACAGTTTATAGCCCTTGTGGAGGCTTGTACATAATAATTGTCTTCTTTGTTGACAGTAGGGAGCTTAACCAGTGCTCAAATACTATGCCAATTATAGTGACATATATTTTTGTGTCAGTTTTAGCCATTTGTAGGCATTCTCCTGGAAAAGTTTCCCAGGTTCAGAATGGAACATGCAATAAAAAAGTTACAGAAGTTTTCTGGAAAAAGTAAGAGGCTACTACAAGAAGATACAAAGCTCTTTGAAAGAGTACAGAAATACTGAAAATAAACCAAACCCATAGGAATAAACATGATGAAGAGAAACAGAGTACCTTGCTGACTGTGTGAGAACACGAAATATAATAAATTACATGATATTCAGAGATGGGAACTGTGAGTATTTAGCATCTCTGAAAACCAAGTCAAAGACTCCTGCTCAAGGGAGATTTGTTTTGTGTGTTTCTATTCTATAACAAAGACAGTGAAATGGAAGGGCAGCGAAATACATGAAAATAGGTTTTACAACATCCACACATACAAAGTGATTGATTCAAAACAGAGTGAAGTATGACAATAAAAGAAATGAGGGTCACTGTGTGAAAGAAATATAAATAAGTAGTTAGGAAGAACTATTGCTCCTAGGTTCATGAAAAGATGCTTTGAGCTTTGTGGAATGTATTTTTTCTTCCAGAAATTTGTTTTTCTTCTCTGATCCTACCAGAAAGAACTGAGTCTCCTGTGCAGAATTCTTCTGTTTTGAAAGTAGCTAGAACAACTGCTTTATTGTGACTTTTCACTTCTTTTCATAAACCCCAGACCTTTCAGTGTGGTCATTCTCAATTTATCTCAATTTCTTCCAAGCAGTTTTTTTCTGTTTTGTTCGTCATCTCAAGCAGCCATGTCACTTGATTGAGATCTGTGGACTGCTACCAGAAATAATTCATGGAGGCAGGGAAACAAAATTGGTATCAGAGTGTATCCAAGGAGAACTAACCAGGTGATGGACTTTCAGCCATTGATTATTAATACAATCAGTATCTCTAAACTGATGCAGGACTTAACAGTTCATTAACCAAAATGCATGACAATGAAGAGAACACTGGTTAATGGGTCATTCCTAATGACCTACTCTTCAGAAAGGCCTCTTCTCCCAGGCAATTAACAGTAGGACAATAGGGGACATTCAGGCTGAACATTAGGAAGAATTTTTTCACAGAAAGGATAATTAGATGTTGGAATGGGCTGCCCATGCTGCTGGTGGAGTCAACGTCCCTGGAGGTCCTCAAGGAAAGACTGGAGGTAGCACTGAGTGCCATGGTCTGGTTGGCATAGTGGTGTTCAAGCACAGGTTGGACTCCGTGGCCACAGAAGTTTTTTCCAACCTAATCAGTTCTGTAATTCTGCAATTAATGAATTGACACTGACTATTAGGTAAAACTTCACTAAATGTTTCTTCTGATAAAAAAGTTGATGTTCCATCATTCTCGCAACTAAATTACATATTTTTCTCTCACACGTTAAAAGCAAACTAGATTTGAAGTTTCAGATACGTGGCTTGGACTCATGACTGAGATAACAAGAGTGGAATGGAGAAGTGTTAATTTTCTTTGAGGAACAGGTCAGCAAGGAAGATGCAACTAACATTAACGATGGGTAATATATCTTTCTGCACCACAGTTCCACAGTGCTGGGAATGTTTACATTGACATGTACAAGAGACACAAGTCGCCTGTCTCTTATTGCATAAGAAAAGTTGAAAACATACACATTGAATAACCCCTGGTGAGTCCAAATTTATGAGATTTGTTGGGCTGATATTCCCAGAAAGAGGGATTCATCAACATGCCCAACTTACTGAAAAAGATAAGCCAAGGATTTCTACTTGGTGCCTCATTGTGTCTGGGATCTTTAGTCTTTCAAGTTCCAAACTTCATTGTTCAAGGTCAGTTCTCTGTTTCTCACTGGACACTGGAGAAACCCTATTGCTGGAACACAATGGTTGGTTCAAATATTTGAGAAATGAGTAACCTGTTTCGAAGCAGGGCCTGAATCTGTGGAGACTCAAATTATTGTGGCAGTTCAGCAAATAGTCAATGTATAACATAACTGCCCTCAAAAGCAGCTTTGAATTTTTCATCTAGATCCTCTAGATCCTTCTTTTGAAATTACACCCTTTATCTTGCATCTGGACTGGCTTTAACTTTTGCCACTTTTCTATTATTTTATATTTCACAATTTGAAAGCAGTCTGGATCTGAATTTCTGCCCCTTTGTGTTTCCAAAGTCAACATTTATTCAAAAAAACAGGAATCTATGGTTTTCTAAAAAGATGTTGTTTGATTAATGATATTAAAGAAACTGTAAAAAAGTTTTAACCTTTTGACTGGTTTGGAGAAGAGTGCATGACAGTGTATAGGAACTAGACCAAAGGTTGTAAATGTTACAAAGTAGGTTAAGCAAGAATGTGAAATGGACAAGATGCAGAGGTTAATTAGCTGAATTTAGTGTGTTGTGCAAAAATATTTTGGTTTATTCTCTGGTTTGCTTGATATTCTAGTTTTCTTCTCTGATTTTCTGCTTCTTCTCAGTAATTTTAACTGCAAAATACATAATTTTACTACTCTTAAAACTGGAGTGACATCCTCTTGATTAAAAGGATTTTGACAATAAGGATTTTGAAAGATGCAAATATAGATAGAGCTGCAAAGCAGTAGGTTTTGATTGAAATTCTGTGTGTTTCCTCTATCTACAGCTTAGTTGGTGAGTGTTGTTTTCCTAACACTGACAGTTCTGTCATATCCTTTGTTATGATAGATGGCCGTGTATTCCTTAGCAATTGTAGCTCCTCAGTGGTTGGCAGGTCTAAAAGTAGAAACTATGGAAGATAGCTTTGCTTCCTTTTCCAAACACTCAAGTGCAGTCTTTATGATGAAGGAGATGAGAGTTTTGCAGCTTGTGCTGGCACTGTCCCTTGCCTCCTTTCTAGGAGACAGTGTGTTCTCTTTTTTTACCAGTTTCTGACTCTGAAAATTCATTTATTTAGGAAGTAATTTCAGAATAGATAACCCAGGCTTCCCCACCTAGCAAGTTAAATTAAACATGCCCTGTCTGTACTAATAAAGGCAGAAAGGAAATGTATATTGGTTAAGCCAGATAACTTCTTTTGTTCTTGAGAAAGAAATCCACTTCTCAACAATACTGAAGTACCTCCTTATCTGTTCCCACTCATGTTTTCTGGAATAGCAGACATTAACCAAAACTGGGAGAGAAGCTCAATATTTTTGAATTTCAAAATGGGAACTGTGATGGGCTGGTTGGAAATGAAAGGGACAAAGAATGCTGTTTGCTTCATGGCGTGAATAGGATATTTCAGGCTGGGAGAAGTCCTAGTTTTGTCCAAGACAAGTTTATTTTTGCAGAAGCCATGAGGGGGCAAGGCTTGGACAAGGAGTTTATTTTATACCACATCATATTACTGCTGAAGGTGAGGAAAAGGAACTCTTTGGGGGAGAAGAGGTTCCTTCCAGAGTGAGTGTGGCAGAAGGAGCCAGGGGGGCTCTGTGTGAACTGCTCCTCTCTAGTACCCTCTGCCATTAGTATTGTTGCTGTTACTGTTAATTTTCTTATCTCATTGCTGTTTCCAGCAAATCGTCCTGATCTCAACTCATGATGTTTACCTTTTGTGCCTCTGATTCTCCTCTCCATCCTGCCACAGGGGAAGGAGGAAGGGAAAGTAGGGAAATGAGCGAACAGCACATAAAGAGTCTTGGTAGGGGCACTGAATTGGGAAGTATCATTCCTAGACCATGACAGCCATTAGAATTCTCAAAAAAGAACTTGTTTAAATTTATTTAAGAATTTTATTGCACCTTTCCACAGATTCCAAATTCTGCACCATCTTTGAATTAATATCAAAGCCAAACAATCCATTGAAAGAATTGGTGTGTTAGAAGAACAATGTAAGATTTATTCTTCCTTCCAATTATTATATTCACTGTGAAGAATCTGCACTACCTCGTTTAAATCTTTCCTGAAGTGGGTCACACAGTGAAGCTGATTGATAAGGAGTTGGAGAATTGAACTTTATGGCTGATCAGCAGACCTCTATCAACTATGGGAAGGGAGGTGTGCCACAAATAGAGCTGTCACTGCAGCAACCTTGCTATTAAATCTTTAAAACTGCCAAATTTATGGTGTGGAAGGATGGGGCATGGGCTGATCCACACATACAGATTGAATATGTAAGGAGAATACTTTGGAACTGCAGTGAGTTGTTGGCAGGAGACTTGAACTCTAGTGAACAAACTTATCTGAGCTCAGTGGGGAAAAGTGTGCAGTTGTGCTGCCTTTCATCAGTTTAGTGGCAGGCTGAAAAGCACGCTAAATCTAATACAGAAGCATTAATCTCAGTCTTCTTTTTATTTTTCTTTTTTTTTTTTTGAGAGCATGAAACTGTGAGAACAAAAAGAACAGATATAAGCTTCGTCTTCTTTTGTGTCAAAAAAGGAAAAAAGGAAAAAGTAGAAAAAAACATAAGAAAGGAAAAAACTGCACATAGAATAAAACATATGCAATGCAAAGGAGTAAAGAGGACTACTTTTATTCACATCTCATGGCCTCATATACAGGCAAGTGGAGCAAGAACCTTCTGACACTTTGTGATGGAAAACTGGAGGTGGTTGAGGTGTTTTAAACCCATGACGACTTTTGAAGAAACTGCTTACATCTCCTGTTCACTAGGATGAGGCAATTGTACATGTATAACTAAGAGATGTTTTGATTATCAACAGATGTCATCAGTTCAGAATGAGTTTGAGGACATTAGCTTTTTGGGACAAGGGTACAGCATGAACTCTGCTGACAGCGCAATTCAATTTGGCCAGCATAAATATGAGTGCCTATATCTAATCAAGAAAAATTAGGCAAGTATAAGTTCTGGTAGGAAACAGAGCCTAACAGAATAAGAAAGCTATCGCTTTAATAATAACACTTTGCAAAAGAACCTGTCTTGTGTGTTTCACATTTTCAGCAGTTTGCTGTTCCATAAACTTAGGAAACTTAACTACATTGTAATACAAATCATTGTACAACCTCACTGAATCATGTGCATAATTTCAATTATTCTGTCTATTTTTGTTTCTGCTCAGTGTTGTAGTATTGGCTATGCCTGAACTGCTGAAGTCATCCTTTTCCTGACTCCCAAGACAATGGTGTCTTTTTGGAGGAAAGCATCCATATCCGTGCCTCATAAATTTTTCCAGTGATCTCCTATTGAGTAACTCCTGTGATCAGAACCTTATCCTTTGTTGTGCATCTTATCTAAGTTATTAAGTATTGACTTATCTCCCTTAGAAACCAGGTACGGCTTACATTTCCTTTAGTTGAATGTTTTTTGTATGTCATTCTGCCATTCTTGTCAATCACTTCTGATTATGACCTATACTTAAATCCTATTGCAGGATCAAATCAAAGATCAAAATTTTGTGCTTAACCCCTGCTATATACAGAAAAACTTACAGATTTTTGTGTTGCTGTTTGGTGGATGTCAAAGAAGAGAATGATTAAAGATGGAGATAAAATTTATGGTTAGAACTTTGTGGGAAGTGGTTTAAAAATCCCTTCCTCATAGACTGAAACCTAAACTTTATCAGGCTAAAAAACAGGGAATGAAAAAATATCTGCATTTCATCTCAGACTAGCTGTTAGTTCAAAATATTTGTGCAAGTTGAGTAAGAAGCACAAGCCTTTGTTCTAGCTGATTCAAAACAGGGACTTGAACTCCATTACCTCACGTGCCAAGTAAATATCCTATCAGCATTGACCTTTCTGGTTGCTAATGTCATTCTTGTCTCTAATTTTGATCAGCTATTCTATCTTTGCTGAAACTGATATTATCATTCCTGCAAAAGGTCTTAGTTTTAATGAACCAGAACCTTCTAAAGAAAAAAAAACCAAAACCATAATTTCACTGGAAATTCCTGAGTGACTCTATTTATTAGGAGGTGTATTCAGTCTACTGGTGCAAATCTGTAGTTACATTTACACAGCAAATAATCCTGAGATTGTTCTCTGGCTCTGAGGCTGCCTGTCATGGCAGAGTTTGAGTCCACATGGCTGTCCCTTTCTGCAATGAAGGTTTGTTAGCCTGATGGTTTCCAGCCTGATCAACTCTAGAAATACCCTGGGCATTCCCAAGGATATTAGTGGTTGGCTCAGGCCAAAACTGCCCTGTTTATTTAACAGTATGGAAAACTACAGCATGGAACTCACTTGTGTTTTTAATTCACTAGCATAGATGAAGCCTGTGTTTACAGCCTGGGTCCTGTTCTGTGCTTGGTGCTGCCAGTGTTAGTTATTGGATTCTATGTCTACATCAGTGCGTGGGTGAGCAGGTGTGCATCAAATTAAATATTCATAGGCTCATGGAATCTCTTAGCTAAACTGGATTGTTGAAAAAAGTCCATCAAAATCTCTGTAAATCAGGGCAAGTATTCACTGTTCCTATCTGTGCAATCTGTAAAATGGTGCAGTCAGAAATTTGAGCAAAAATTTCAATGTTGATGACAAAAATTTTAGGAAAAACAGTGACATATAAGGAAGAATAGTAAGAATATCCTTTATGATATTTTAGAGTCTGACTAATACACAGGATAAACATATCTGAATTTTTACAGCATTTTGTGTATTCCATTGGCACAAATAAGAACTGTAGATGACATTTCTGATATACTAGAGAAGGTTTATGTTGTAAAATTAATATCTGTGAATTTGTACATAGATAATTAGGAAACAAACTGAAAGACAGTTGTCCAGTTGGTTGTACTGAAAAGGAAACTCATGCCTGGATAGATGGCATGTGTTTTTCAATGTTATCTTATGTAATATTTCTGTTAAAGGCTTTGGCACACAAGTAGGTGTGCACTAATGAAATTTGATAATGACACATGGGTAGGTGGCTGGCATTTATTCTTTTAATACTGAAGCTACAATATATGATTTTCATTTTATCCCTTTGGGCACATGGGGGAGTATATGTGGGCCCTAGAGAAGGATTTTCCTTTTTTTTTTTCTCTCACTTTTTGTGCAATTAAACTGGGAGACGGAACTACTGACCTTGGCTGTTGCTGTTGTGAACTGACATTACCTAAAGAATATATTCTTACCATAATGCAATGTTTCTTAGTTTATAGTGCTAATTCAGCTACTCTGAGGGCTCATTATTTCAAGTAACATAAAATTTGGAATTTTTTTAGGTCATTATTTAAAGCAACGTAAATAAATGCCTTTTTTGTTAGTTTTTTATTGCGACGGTGCATTTAACTAATGGTGTGTTATGAGGGAACTCTTACTGGAGGCTGAAATGAGCATTACTTGAATATGAAATTAATTCATCATTCTCAATGCTAATATAAAAAAATGTAGGAAATTAATTCATAAGGGCGCTACTTAATGTGCAACTTTTTCCTTCTTAATTGTCTTTAGAAGGTGAGAGAAGTGTTGCAAATCAAAGTAATATTGGAAATAGTCTGCTGTTAGTGCAGGAGAAAAGGCTTTTAAGAATGTAATATTTGTGTATATCTTGTATGTGATCTGTATGTATTTGAACAGGCACATATTTATAAACATACACAGACAAATTTGTGTGTCACACTGTGAAGATCTACAGAAATATATACAAACTTACCCCGACAAGGCCATGCATATGGCTATGGGCCTGGCTCTAGGCTGGTGTAAGCCCCCAACACTATTGCCTTCTGCTCTGGGATGAGGATCTATGAGGAAATTCCAGAAATCCATCAGACTGGTACAAAGAGCACACCACTCAGGGTGCACTCCCAAGTGCTGACACACATTGAACTGAGGCTGTTTCCAAATGAAAAGGGGAATCCTGCCTCATGTGCTTCCACTCCCAAGTCTCCTCTTCACAGTGCTTGTCATCTTGTGATTCACCACTGGTCTGCAAACAGCTGCCAAAAAATCCTTTAAAATTAGACTAAATTCCCTGGAAGCATCCCAATGGTACACTATCCAGAGGCAGCCCAAAAAAAGGAGTGGGAAGCAGTGCCTGAGGATGGGCAAATAAACCAGATCATTTCTTTGCTGTCCAACTCACAGTTAGATCAGCTAAAACTGTCAAATCTTAAAAGTTCAAACCATGGGCATCCTTTTTGTATACACCACACCAGTTAAGTGTGGGAGTTCTCTTTGAGGACTTTGTTATCCCAGTGCCCACTCACTTTGTCCTTTCCCCCTGTGTATCATTTAAATGTTCATGAACTAAAACACAGTTTCTTTCCTCAAAACTCACCTTTTACATGTTGTTTGCTCACAATTGTAAAAATAAAGAACTGAATTAAGTTGGTGTTTAAATTACATCATTAGCTAAGTTTCACTAAAAATGATTCTGATCTCAAGCCAGTGTAAGTACACTCAAGTAACTAGACATGATGGCAGAATCTTTTCCATTATTGCTTAATGTTTAGGTTTAAATTTGGATGTAGGGGAAAAAGGAGACATAAGAAAGACATTTTCAACTAATTTTAATTTTTAGATTGTATTTTTTTTTCTTTACCAACTTCCAAAAGATCAATTTGTGATCAAAGCTTTTATTTTCCAAAAATGAACAGGACTTTGTATTTTGGGGTCTGTATGCCAAGCACCTCTCACCAAAGGCAAAACGGGACTCTATCCTTACAGCATACTGTTCCCTGCTCAGCCACTTCCATGCAAATCTCCACTTAACTATGGACTAGAGCCATGTCTGCTTTGACTCCATACCCCAAGTGAGCCAGGAGCTCAGGAGAGCTTTTGTTTGTCTTCTTGCTTTTACTTGTTATCAAACTAACATTAGAAAGTAAGTATGAATGAGATTAAATATTTGTCTCCTTTGATTATTTCTGTCCAGCTACGTGTGTGGGAGTCTGAGTACGTAGTCTGTCCTCCCAGATAACTATAATTCACATTGAGGCAGTAAAAGGTTTAAACAAGCTGGTACTCATCCTTTTTTGTTGGGCTCATGGCCACCACCATACCTGTTTTTTGATGGGGTCCCAGAGTCCCAAAGCCTTCTGACATGAGTCAGCTCCAGGATAATTTCAAGTGTTGAATGTTGCATCCAGTAAAAAAATAATTTAAAAAATTTAATTCTGGTGTCATTTTCCATAAAGAAATCTTTCTGCATTCAAAGTTCTTTCTGCTCTCTAGGCTTCCCAGGGGAATGAATGAAGGACTGATTTTGCCATTTTCATTTTTTTAACTCACCAAAGAGTCAGTCTTAGTTTCTCTGGAGAAGGAGATGAAGTGTGAAGTAAATTTGGAAATGCTGGAAAGCAGCAGAGCAGTGCTTCTCAGACCTAGGAATGGGCTGTCTGACAAGGACAATTCTTATGGTTAAAACCCATCAAGAATTAATATTGCCTTTAGAAAATTCAGTCCTGAAATAATTGAGAAGATATGGGATCCTCAGCTTTTCCTCTTATACTGACGCTGTTTCTCTTCTGATGTTCAGAACTTTCCAGAAGAAACTGTCTCCTTACTCTGCAGTTGGTCGTCCCTGAAATTTTCTTTAGCTGTAATAGTAGATCAGTAGAAGCTTGAAAAGTTGCCTTACCAAATTTCTTTTTCAAACTGATGTGCAGCTGATTTTTTTTCTTTTTCTTTTTACTCTGGAAGCACAACAAGGCTTTATTTTAATTAGTTCTGTATTTCTGAAGAGTTAGTTCTGAGGAGATCTATGGTACACCTTTCCTTTAGCCTTCTTGGAAGACAAGTCCAATACTTTTGTCAAAATATCTATTTTGAGAAAAAGAATATTACTACATGGGAAGTTTATGGATTCTATAACTGGTTGTTAAAACTCTTAAAAAATTCAATTATGAGAATTTGTGTGTTAGCAAGCTCTGAAATCCAGTCTATGGTAAATATAAAAGTTGGGCTTTGAGTGGGCTTTAATTAATTAACTAATTAGTGGAATTTATTGTGGGGTGTTGCCTGACACTATACCTTATTTTTGTTTTGTTCATGAATCTTAAGCTGGTCCTTTCTTCAAGACTCCTGTTGTCATCAGTGGGGTCTGACCTTATACCAGTTTATAATGGACGGATGTCAGTACACACACAGGGTGCAGTGTGTCCACAGCAGGAAGTTTTCAGCAGTAAGGAAGGGTGTTGCACGCCTGGAGAGATTGATACTCTGCCTCTGAAGACTGCCTGAGCCTTGGAACAAGGGGAACTTTTGTACTAGGATGTTGTTTGGAAATCTCAAACTCTACAGCAGCACCAGAAAACACTGTCTGGCATTTTTACTAGCACTTTATCCTTGTTGTACCTCTGGATTTTTAAGCCACATAATAATACTGCCAAGTGAGTATTAGTAAGCCTGGTCTGAGTAAGTATAATCACCACTTAAATGGAGACATGTAGTATGAGCAAATGAGAGATATGAAGTTCATTATTTCACTTTACAAATCACTAACTCTGGGGAAATTTCCATTTTAACATGTTGTTTGTTTCAACGCAATGACTAAGAGGTTAAGATCACATATGTCCTGTAGATAATGTAAACAAGCATTTATTTCAACCTCTTTTATTTTCTGAACAGAGGCTCATAGGCTGTAAGGTTAGTTTATTTACTTACTTACATGCTTACTTTGCCAAGTACTTTGATATTTGCCATAGTATGATACCTCCTTCAGCTGTCTATATTCTTAACTCCTGCTGAAAATATTTGCTAATAGTGATGCTGTGTATTAATAAGTTGTTTTAATGCAGAGAAAGGAGGTGGTAGAATATGATTTTACCCTTTACCTCTGTATTTTATAGAAAACTGTATTTTCTCTGGACATATGTTATTTACTACACTGTGAGGTTTACATCAGAAGATCAGTGATCATGCCCAGGTATTAGTAAATAAATAAGGCTGTGAACTTCAAAGATGCTTTGTATGACATTCAAGACTCCATTTTACCTTAAAATCTCACCCTGATATTTTGCCAGTGGCTATTGCAGTGATGTTAAAATCTTTAGAGAAAGAATACCCTTGGTTTTTACCATTCAAACCAGAATCTGTTCTTTATATTTTCCCATCTTTTTTTTTCTTCTATTTTACTGCTTCAGGGTAGAATTACATTAACTTAGCAATGTTGGGAGGAATGGGAATTGTAATAGTTCAGAAAATATCTTCCGTGCTTATGAATAAATAAATAAATAAAGTAAAAAGATTATCTGGAGCACTGGCAGATTGATTTAGCAGCAAGACTGGGGTCAAAGATTTTTACTTGTCTTTATGGTCTTCATTAGGGAATCAGAGCATCCTGTTGAGAAAGACTGGCGTGCTTTGGCTCCAACAGTGTCAGACTGCACAATAAACATGCTAGTGCCTGACTTGTGAATTTCTTGCCACACGGATGAATGTTTGTCACAGTCACTGGGACACAGATGTCACAGCCTAGGGAAGACCTGCTTATCATTCAAGTGGTCACTTCTATTACCTCTGGTCATACTGTGCTGACCTACTATTAGTGACTCTTAATTTAATTTCCCCCACCAGTGTCATGGGTTATTTCTTCCATTACTTTAGAGATTTAATTTACAGGGTAAAGTCCATCACTCGAACGAAAGGATTTTTCATGACATGAAGAACAAGTTATTTTTGAAGATTAACATGGTTATGGCTATTTATCTTGGTCATCTCTAAGGCGTGAGGCTTAAACACCAGTGAATGACATTATATTCATATGTTGGTGTTATTTCAAAAACCACACGAAATATTGCATTTTTTTCTCACTTGAGCTATATGGCAACATCTAAAAGGGATTCTGTGCACAGTGTTATGTATGAAAGACCAGTTACCTTTTTGTTACAGCTATAAATAAGCTTGTCTGGAGTTGAGCCTGGGATCATGTTGAAAAGACTGGCACATATCATAGATAGGACAGTCACTGTAACAGGCAAATATGTTAGCACTTATATGCTTGTTTTCCCACATATTAGTCATTCCAAATACTGAAAAAAAACATGAGGAAGCAATCCTAAATATCTAAATATTAATTTCATGTCATTAATATAATGATATACATTTTCCTAGACTAAAAAACCCTTGCAATCACTAATTGATTTTTCTATGTGTTCAAATTCAAGTGCTTGCACCTCCTGGAAAAGCGCAAACCTTGAATGCTTATTTAAAAAACCATAAATATTTCCTTACATAATCAGAAGCGTAACTACCAGACCTTAATATAACTGTATATGTTAGTGAAATAATTTTAGCTGTTTGCCAGAAGCTTGTTTTCCTGTGTGGCTAAGACAGTTCTTCACAAAAATATGTGAAGCCAGCCTTTTGGTGCTGCTTTTTCAGAAATCCTGAATTAATTTCTGGTGCCTCAGAGAATTTCTGTGCCTTTATAGCCCCCAGTCTGAGGGCACAACTCAGGCCCATGAAAACACATCAAGGTCACTGAAAGGAAAAGGGCAGTGCTTGCTTCACACAAACCTAAACAATGAAGAAAAGAATGAATGGGAGAAAGTTGCCTGCTAAGTTCTTCAAGGGCTACATGACTCTGAGGTCAACAGAGAAGGGAAAAGGTACCCATGATTACTTTGGCTTCCAAGGAGAAGGGACAGCATGGGTAGGTGTATGAGAGGGTTGACTAAAATTTATGCCAGATAATTTGGACACCTGCCATGGTTTCAGCTGAATCAGCCCAAAGTTTGCAAGCACAGTGGGATTGTCTGTAAGGAGTGAATTAAATGATCTTGTACTTGAATGTCTTCACCCACACTCTGCCAGTCCATTTCACATCACTTTTCATAAAACAGAGAAGCAGACAGTGAAGAAGTCTAGGTTTTCCCATTACTAAATTATAATTCAGTAAGATAATAATATATATTTAAATGCACATATATTCAAGTACATATGTAATGTGTATGTATGTATGTATGTATTGTATTTTTTACTTTCAAGAAAGGCAAAAATTATTAATTTTTCAAATTCTAATTAGCAATAAACTTAGACTAGATGGCATCCATACGAGTTCCATGGGAGTATTTGCTATTAAAAACTTTTGACTAGCAAAGTAGGTTGTGTTGCTCTTTCTGTTCACATAAAACTCAGAGGGAATTGTATTTTCGCTGCAAAGACTTGTGATTATTAATTCATAATTTACTTTATGTAACTACTCTGTGTTATTTAGAAATAAAGTTGTCTTAGAAAGATTTTATTTGGAAACTTTAAAAAGAATTTCAGAGTTTAACTGCCTCCTATATTTCTTCTTGTGTTAGTGCTACCTCTTGAAGTTTGGTTCTAATTCAGTTCAACGGGGGTGCAGACATGGATTAGAGCAGTAGAATTGCAACACAGAATCTTATTGCCAAGTATTTTTTTTCTATCAATGATCTTTGCTTATCTGTCAAAAAGATGGTCTTCTCTTTATATTGTCATACACTTGTCACATTTGAAGAAGAACATTTCAGCAAGGAACATGCAGTATGAGGGTATTAAATTATAAAGAAATTTTCAATTTTTATGCAAATTCATTTGTTTACATAAAAGCACAAGAAACAAAAGAGTAAATATCAAAAGGTATGCTCTGTTCAGTGTCATAGTTCTACAGAGAGAATGCAATTGAAATTTTCAGGAAACTATTTTTATTTAGGATCAGGTTTCTTTGCTGCTTGCTTTGAGGCACATAAACCACTGGAGAACAGGCAGAAATGAAAGGAATAAATCCTCTCTCTTCTGGTACTCCTCCCTTACCTCAACGTGTGCAATGAAACTTCTGTCATTTCAGAAATGAAGGATGCGGTCCAAAGGGTACTCCTGACTACTGAGTGATATAAAGGATGCAGCTACAACTAGAGAATATGGTTCATGAATATCCTGTATGTTTAACTATTCAAAAATATTTTTCAAACTCTTCAAGCAGTTCTTGCATTTATTTAACTGCCAAAATCACTACTAGCTGTACATTCACTTCAAAAGAAATGCATAATCCCTCTACTGAAATACCTAGTCAATGCTGCAGTAAACAGCTCTGTTTTGAAGTTGATCTGCAAGTAATTTAGCACAATGTAAGAGGTACCATTCCTTTTGTTTTCTCTACGTCAACAATTCAGGGAATTCCTATATCCTGGTGGCAGTTCTCTCCCTTTCAAGTGCCTCTGAGGAGAGGTGTCACACGAAAAGCCATATGTGTAAGGTAAAAGCCAAACTAGTAAAACTAACACTTTCTGAATGCACAGCATTTGAGCAACAAGTGGGTATTTCGAGGTAGTCAGGTCTCCAGATTCAAAACCTAAGTGAGAGCTTTACTTCCAGTTTCTGCTGACAGAGCAGCCCAGCCTGACTGCAACAAGATTCTGAGCCTCAGGCATGACTGAAGCTTACTTGACAAGATCACTTGCTAAGCCCAACGTGCCTGATGAGACTCAGTCACAGTGCAGTGTGACAACAATGCAGAGTGGTGAAGAAATAGGAAAGGTAGCTGAGTCACTATATTTACAAGTCACTAATCCACTCTGGGTGTAATTACTTATAAAGCCTACAGATTTGAACAAAATATTTGTTGCCTTTTTTTTGGGGGGGGCCGGGATGGACAGACTAATCTTCCTGACTTAATAGTGTCTCTTAAATGGAAATGGAATTTTCTAATAAAAAATATCAGAGGAGGAAAAGAATAGGTTTATTTTATGGTGTGGAAAAAATTTACTGAGCTAACTGGGTTAGCTGTTATTGACAAAGATCCCTGAGGAATGTATAGCCACATAGATGTAGCCAGTAATATTGCTTGTACACATCTTCTAGTGCTGACAAAAAATACCTCAAAGAAACAGCAACTAAACCTAAGGTTTTGCCAAAAAATACAGATCATTTGCAAAGAAGTGTGTTTCAAAGCACATGATTATATGAGTGTTTAATGCAAGATGAAATACAATTGCACCTGGAGGCCTTTAGGCTATTTCAAAATTGTTATGGGTTTAAAATTATTATAGATCAGTTTATGGGGTTTTTGGACACATTATATTATTCAGCTCCTGGAGTCCTGGTTGTTTGCATTCCTTTTAAGAAGTGTCTACTTGATATTCCTGCTAGAAACTTTGTTTTCTGCAAGGAAGGCCATGGAACACTTTTGGCTTGCCTTCAGCTGTCACCAATCCTTGGCACCCAGCACCAGGATCCTGGGGAATATAGTAAGCAGGGGGGTTAGGAGGGAGTTACTGGGGAGCTGAACCTGAACAAAGTAACAGTAGGAACATACATATATATTTTTTAATATATTTTAAAAATAAAATATATAATTCTCCTCTCATGTTTTAATGTTGTGAATCAAAAACTTTAGGGTACTTTTAATGGAAAGGTATGGGTAAGGGGCTTATTAATAAACTGGAGATGTAATGAATCTAGGGACATGATGTGAAAAGAGAGATACAGTTCACTGAGTGAAAAGAGTGGGAGTTTTATGGTAGGCCAGGGGTGCCTGCTCTGACTGGGAAAAATGGCAGATCTGAGGCAGGAGAAATGGGAATGTGGAGTATTTCATTCCAGGTTAAGCATGACAAGAACTGCCTGGTCTCTCCATGTGCCCTCTTTCCTGTTAGCAATGCAGTAGCTCAACATGGACTGAAGATTAGAGGCTAGATGAAATTCAGTAATGAAAACAGTTGAATGGAGGAGGCAGAATCAATAGAAAAGTGCCTTGCTGATGACCCAACAGGCTGTGATAGGAAAAAAAATACCTAACAAGAAAAAAATGTTCCCTTGGGTTCTGAAACAGAAACCAGAAATCATAACACAAAGATTAATTCAAGAAAAATCCATAAGATAAGACTGATTTAACCTCTGAAGAACATCTTGTTCCTGATTGGGATCAGTTGATAGTGTGACCTGCTGGACATAAAACAGTCCTTGACAATTGAAAAAGGGCAATCATATATATTTTATCTTTAGCTTATTGTTGTGTTCCATAACATCATTCCATAATAAATGATCTTCTTAAAGAAGACTTTCATAATTGAAAAACAGTCTTACACAAAATGGGAAACAATCTAGATACAAACATGTGGACAATAATTTTAAAATCTGGACATTTTCTTTTAAGTTATTGTTAATGGCAAAATAGTTTGCATGTTTAATACTATCCTTCCTACTGGCACTGAATTCAGAAGGGTATTGTTAAAGGGATAGCAAACAGAAAAAGAAATTATAATGAGATGAGAAAGCAAGGTGCAAAATTTGGAGGCAGACTGTAACAGCTAGACAGTTAACTTGGAAAATGCTATTTTCCAGGTGCAGGGAAGAGTTACACATTTACTCAGCCAAGGCGGGATATACAGAGAAGACCAACATTTGCTTCAGAAAGTTCCCAGTAGAGGGGAGGGCACAATGAAGTGAATAATAGGAGCTTCTGAAAGGGAGTGTTTGGAAGAAGTAGCAAAGCGGTCTTAGGCAAAAGTTGCTGGTAAGTGGGCTGAATGGAAATTACTCAAGGCAGGAGTGGGCTTTAGGAGGATGAAAATATACAAATAGATAGACTATGTTGTTCCTGGTTTTCTGTGGATTCTACACACTCTTAGGTAAATTGTTACAAAGCACTTTGCTCTGAAGTGGTTGCTTTTGGTCACTTTCAATCAACCGATGATCACAGTGGCAAGAGGGGAAAGGGGTCAGTTAGATTACGAATTGCAGTGGGATTTACAGGCACCAGGGAGCTGCCACCTGGGAATCTAGTCCTTGTGCATCCATCTGTGAAGTTCAACTTTAAAAGAAGTGCTAAAGGTCAGGGCTCTCACTCCTCTGGACTGAAAGGAACTGAACTGCCTTTTCCACCCATAACTCTGAGAGAACGTGTTGGGCACACTCTAAGCATGGGAACTGTCTATATGATGTAATTAAAAATATATTTTCTCTATCCCTGCTGGCAGGAGAGAAGTGGGAATAGACTGGAAATAGCACGGGATGCACTTATCATTGCCTCACTAAGTGGAGGTAGGAGTCTTCCTTCTGAACTTCCCCCTGGTGTCAGACACAAATACAACATGTACTTTGATCTCAAATATTGATAGAGGACTATTAGACTGTGATGGTGTATGCAATCTCTAATTTTTGGACTCTGTCCTTTCTGATTTTATATCTATACATGGAACAGAAAACTCATTGTTTCCATTTGCCTTCTGTTTGGGGTGTTGGTTGTCACTGGAATGGATTGCATGAAATGAAGGCTCCAGCATTTCTTGAGATCAGAAGGCTTACTTTATTGAACATGCAGTCTCTTTATAGAGACTTACGCTAACAGTTATGTGATTGGCCAGGTGGCACAATGCCTCTCTACCACCGTTGGTTTGAGGCAGAGAGCAATGTTTTAAGAATGAACAGAAAAGGAAAAGTGAACAAAAGGGATCAACAGCTGTTGTTTGGAAAATAGGGGATGCTTACAAAAAACCTTTACCAGTCAATTGCTTGAGAACATGAAATTCTTCACAGAGCTGTCCTTGGAAAGGAAAGCAGCTCTCTCCTGGGAAAACCTAAAGCCTGTACTGAGATTTCTCTAAGTCACACTGAAATCCAGTCCCACAGTTGATAAACTGTATTAATTTATTTTTTTGAATCTGCTGTTATTAATGGATTCTTCCAGATGCATATAGACTTTTAAATGTATAAATATTTCTTTAACAAGGAGATTTCTGATTGCTATAGAGTGTTCCTTTGTCTTCTTTACACCAAAGTATTTAATTTCTCTGAAATACAGAGAAAATAGAGTTAATCTTGTTTTGAAGCCAGAGACCGGACAAAACAATCAGAACTGGCACCAGTAACTGAGCAATATGATTGTCAAATCTAACAAAATGCAAACATGGGACATTATTAGATCACAGGCTTCCTGGCACTGGAGGTAACAGCTATGGCCAAAAGTAACTAGTACATTTGGTCAGAAGAGGTTGATGATCCCTCTTTTATCTGGGATCCCTTTTACATTAACTGTGATCAGTAAATTTTATTGTTAGGTTATTTGCATTTCTTCTCTAGGGACTGCCTAGTCAGATTGTTTAGAAAGAAACTAAATCTTCACAACTGCTTTTTTACAGTATTAGTGCCTCTATAATTTACAGAGTATTTAGGAGTGATGTGTATTGATTTTGCATGGCCAAGCTTTGGTAGCAGGAGGGCTACAGGAATGGCTTCTCTGAGAAGCTGCTGGAAGCTTTCCCCATGTCCAGCAGAGGCAATGCCAGCTGGCTTCAGGATGGATGTGCCACTGGCCAGGGCTGGACCCATCAGAAATGGTGGCAACACTTCTGGGATAACAGATTTAAGAAGAGAAAAAAAAAAAAGGTTACCATGCAGTTGCAATTGTGGCCGGAGAAGAGCAGGTTGAGAACATGTGAGAGAAACAGCCCTGCAGATATCAAGGTTAGTGGAGGAAGAGAAGGAGGTGCTCCAGGCACCAGATCTGAGATTTCTCTGCAGCCTGTGGTGCAGACGATAGTGAAGAAGGATGTTCCCCTGCAGTCCATGGAAGACCACAGGAATGCAGGGATCCACCTGCAGCCCATGGAGGAGACCCACGCTGGGGCAGGGGAAGGACTCCTCTCCCTGAGCAGTGGGAGAAACCATGAGTGATGAACTGACCATAACACCCATTCTGTCTACCTGCAGTGCTGGGGTAGGAGGTAGGGCTGGGAAAGAGCGAGGGGTGAAGGAAGGTGTTTTTAAGGTTTTATTTTACTTTTCATTATCCTGCTCTGATTTTGTTAGAAATAAATTCTATCAATATCACTAACTCTAGCCCGTTTTGCCTGTGAAAGCATTTGATGAGTGGTCTCTCCTTAATCTCAACTCATGAACACTTTGTTACATTTATTCTTCCCTGTCCATCTGTGGAGTGGAGTGATAAAGAGGCTTTGGTGGGTGCCTGGCATCCAGCCAGCACTAAACCACTACATGGTGTCATGTAACCTATGTCTGTCACCCTTTTGGGAAGTACTTTCCTCTTAAATTAGATGTAGTAGCTTTCTGCAGATGTTGAGTTTGAGACCGATGAGCTGGATTGAGATCTCTGGTTTTTATTAACACTGATTTGTTAATCTGGATAGTGGTGAAGTTTATCATGGTATGACTGAGGGTAAATGAATTGTGAAACTAAATATATTAATTTTAATATCATAAAGTGCTTGTAATACAAATAACCTGCCACATTATGATTGAAATATATAGATGAAAAAGTTTTGGCGGAAGTAATTTTTATTTCTTTCAGCTTGCTCTTCCCCTTCCATATTTATAGCCAGCCATGTATTAGCCACCAACCAAATAATCATGAAAAGACACATCTATGTGCTTAAATTTAAATATACATATATATTAATTAGATTATGACATGAAATTTCAGTGTTTTTTAAAATGTGAAGACTGAGAACAGTTCTGTTGACTTCCAGAGACCAAAACTGAGTTTATGCATCAATCCTTGCACTTTCTTATACCCTCTACTGAATAACCTAGTAATAGGTTCTCAGATGGAATTTCAGATTAAAGCACTGGACTGTGAGAACAGTCAGCTATTTCAGCTTGGCAACATTTGGGCATAGAAATTTATTCTATGCGTCATCTATGTGAGAAGGAAGTTTGACAAGAAAGAAAAAGATTAATTATGAAAAGAAAGCTTTTAAGACTTTCTAGTAGCAAGACTATCTCAAACAAAGTATGCAGAGTTCGCACAATGCAAGAATGAAATTATTTTATCTCATATTATAGGGAAGAATAATAATTTAGTACAGTAGCTAGTAAAAAAATTAATGAAAAGGAGACATTGCAGGTTGTGAATATAATGCAATCAGATATTAATACATAAAAAAAAGCTGTTATCATTAAGGTTGCACAAAAACTCTAAGAAAAAATAAATTCTGAGACAACCTAGTTTGGGTTTGTGTCATGGGCACAAGGCACAGTGCCATAGAAAGGTTTGGCTTACAAGGTCAGCAGGTCAGTGGTGGCCTGAGCCAGGGGATCAGGAAGGGAGAGCAGGGCAGGTGGGCAGACACTGGCTGGGGCCACCCAGGAGCCTGGATCATGAAACAAGTTCATGGTGCCAAGCTCAAGGTGCTCTCAGGTCAGGCTGGGGAAGTGGCATTGGTGGCTCAGGGTCCTGAACAATCATCCAAGGGCCAGGTGCCAGGATGGCTGTGGGGCAGCTCAGGCAAGGAGCAGGAGCAGGGCTGGGGCTGAACCCCAGCTCCTGAGTGATGGGAAAGCCCAGCAGCCTGGCTGGTAGACTTCTCCCAGCCCAGCTCTGTTCCAGTGGCTGGACCTTGCATTGACACAGCAGCAGAGCAGGGCTGTGGTAGCCAAACCCCCAGGGAGCTGGAGCACCTGCCTCTTAAGAGTGATTTGGGGCCCTGGGTTAGATGGCTTCATACGGCAAAGCAGATTTAGTTTTTACTGAAAACATACTCTGTAGAGTTTGTTTTACATGTAAAGCCTTCATGTCACGCAACTTTCTTACATTTTATTTTATTTTATTTTATTTTATTTTATTTTATTTTATTTTATTTCATCCTGTTTATCTTATATTGAGCTAGTCCAGTTATTGATTTCTTTTACATGAAATAGTATTTACCATAAAAGAAATTTATTTTAGAACAATAACTGAAGGTAATATTTCAATATCTCAAAACTAGATGAATGTTTGCACTAAGTGCTTGTGAAAACTTTCCCAATTTATGTCTATGAAACCCAGAGGCAAAGAAGCATCACACCAGTCCTTTCCCAGTCAGGTCCTGTGAGTCTTTCAAAGATATTGTCACAGCAGTTGGCTTCTGACTGACCCACCACTTCAACCAAATTGATCTTAAAATTTTCCTGGAAAAGAAAAGCAAAGCAACAAAAGTTGACACAATTGCTTCCTTTTTCAGTTCGTCATGTCTCTCTAGTTATAGATGTACATATCATACTAATCCTGATCAATAAGAGAGGGGGATAGGATGAGGCTGTTCATGCAGTTCAAGTGAGCGCTGAGTTCTGGCTAAGGGAAGGAAACAAAAATTTTGTTGTTTCTTTCCAGTGCTATGATAAACCAACATTTTCCATTTAGTAAATTGCTTTATTCACAACCAGTAAAAGTGGAATTGGTAATTCTTATAAAGGGAAAGCTTTTTGTTCTACTTTTTTTTCTTATTGTTGAAAGCACACTGCCTCCTTGGTCTTTCTAATTTCACAATAGAAGACAGTAAATCCATTAGGTAGGCTGGCACTTAAATGTAGGAAACAATCTAATTCCTTGCCATGAGAGTTTAAAATTCCACAAGCGTATTTTCTCTGGTTTAACTCAAGTTTAGTCACAAATTCAATACTGCAACTGGGCATTCAGCAATATAGCTTGCATAGTGTTTAGTGATTTTCACTTCAAGTCCCACTGACTTAATATCCTTTGTGATATTCTTTAGTTCCCTATAAAAATAAACAAACAAACAAACTTGTGTTTGTTTGTATAATGGTGGAAATAAAGCATATTCAAACTTGATTTTCAGAGAAATGCTGTACAATTATACACATGCAGCATTTGTCCTTCTGGTGACCCTTTCTTTTGGTGGCGGCAGTTTTGACAGGTGCTTTTGCTTCAGGCCACTCAGAGGCTTTACACTATTAACTGTGGTGACATTTTTCTCTCTTGAATTGTTCCAGGAAAAAAAGCTGATGAGAAAGTTCGACTTTCCTTTTGTTTCACTGTGTGTCTTAAGGGCTTAATGTTAGTGCCATGGTGACAACCAAAAACTTCACATTCACCCCTAATTTTTTCAGAGGGGTATGTATCTGGGCACAGCCATTTCAATGGGTTATGAAACATGAGAATGTGTGTGTCAACATATGCAGAAATAACCAATAGTAAACAATAAAAACCAGTGGGCTGGAATCACTGCTATTGTTAAGATCCTGATCTAGATCTATAACTCAAAGAAATAATCTATCTTCTTTTTATTGGTTTCAAGGGACTTCAAGGGACTCAGAATCAGTTTTTTAGGCTCTGATTAAAGAAAGCTAGAGGACTCCATTGATCTAGCTGCAATGTTAGGGTAATTTGGAAAAAGAAAGTTTAAAAAAAATTACCCATTTATTTAATCAGACATAACGCTGGCTTAGGCAGCATTTAATGAAAGACTTTTACTTCATATAGAATTTCACCATTTTACGTCTATTTCTTTATTGTCTTTTCTGACTTATTGCCTTTTTTTTTTTTTTGTCTTTTGTTTTCCTGAACAGGGTAACAGCACTGGAAATACTGTAGATCAAAATGTTTGTCTTTGCCACATTCACTTGCATCATATATGCCATAAAACTTTTGATAGTACTTGGAAGGTGAGAAAAAAATTGCCTGTTGAAAGCTTGATATACTCTTGATTTCAGAATTCAAATTCATTTTTTATGCTATTTGATTTAGAGAGATTACACTCACATGAAGAAATGAATTCATTAGTCAATAAAAACACAAAACAAAACAATACCCAAACATTCTATATTTCAAGTTACATACAGATTTAAATCAACATACATGGAATTTCTTAATATTTCTTGACCTTATGTTATGGAGCTAAATCTTATTTTATGTGCATTTTTACTTGCATTAATGTCTCTAAAGCAGTAGTTACCTCTCTATTTAAGACTTTTTTACTTTGAATAAACATATCTTCTTTTTCTTCTTCTGTGTGTATATGTATGGGTGTATATATATATGTATAGACATATAAATATGTGCATGTATCCATTTTGTCTTATTTATGTTATTATTAGACATCCTAATGAGACTGCTGGTGCTGAATGATTATGTATTTTTATTTTAGAACTGTTCTGGCACTGAAAATAAGTTGCTTGAGACCTCTCCATGGAATATGGATAATGTGTAGAGAGTGTGTCTAGTTCAATGTTTATCTCATTAATCTGGCTCCGAGGAGACCTGGATATGATTCTTTGCTCCACCACAGGTATTTTATTCGACCTTTGGCAAACTGCTATGCCTCTGTATCTCCATTCTTCAAGCTGCCAAATGTTTGAGGATGCGTATTTAAATCTCTTGGGAGGGGACAGGATAGGTAAAGAATACAAGCAAAGAGGAAGATTTTGCGGATAAACGTTCAAACAGAGCAATAATGGAATTATGATAGAATCTTATGCCCCTGTCCTCCAAAAAGGCCCCCCTAAAACCCCAAACAAAACAACAGCATAAAAAAAGAAAAGAAGAAGATAATCTATGCAAAATTACCTGGAGTGCTATTTTTGCAGGCTGATGCACCACTGTCTGTCTGTTGTACTGTTAGTGGTGCTAACGTAACTGAAAAAAATGCTGTCACTCCATTCATATGGGAATATCATATCCGTTAAAGGAATATAAAAACCCAAATATTAATTCTTAGTCTGCTTTAGCTACCACGACTTCATGATTTTAAGGTGAACATCATTAAAAACTTTGGCTTTATCCTCCCCATGCTTCCCTGAAATTTGAATTGAGTGGGATGTCCCATACTTATATGAACCACTCATAATTTCTGTGTTAAACTGGTATGTCTGGATATATTGAATGAACCTGTTCCTGGAAACCACAGGGGTTCAATAACCTTGTTAAGCAGCCCTAAAGACAAAAAAGGCATGCTGCACTATAGGCCACTGACAGGAGGTTTATCATCATATTAAATTTATTTTCTATACTTTTTATATAGACACTTTTGAGAAGAAATCTTCACCTGTCAAAATCTACAGAAAGGCAGGGGATGGTGTTTTAAATGTTTAAATGAGTCTTCTTGTGACAAGAAAGGTAGTAACTTCAAGCTCATATTATATTTTATTGAAGCAACATGTCACTTGTTAATATAGGTATGACCCATTATACCTTTATGTATTCCAGGCAGTGCTTTCCTCTGTGCCAAACAAAACTTCATCAGTATTAGGAACTCATGATCAGAATGTCTCCAAAATATCTCAGAGGATGTAACCAGTCACCTACCATGACAATGTTTTACTTGAACCAATATTTTAAAAACACTATGCCTAAAGAAACATCCCTGAATCTGTATTTAAGCATTAAATAAATAAGATCTTGTTTACAGAGACACTGATAACCTATTCATTGGAGCTGTGCTGGTGGCATATATATTAAAGCAACAGACAAAGCCGAGGCAGAGAATAAAACTACGATTACAAAGATCTTTGAAATTTTTCTTTTTGATGTTTTCTGTGTCTGGTTTTTCTTCCTGGATGTTTTCTATGCAAAATAGATATTTTTTAATTTTTTCATCCTGATCATTCTCATCAAAATAATTTATTTTCATCAAAACATATGAAGACGGAAATGTTTCAATTCTATGCTATTATCTGAAATTGTTTCTTAAAAATAAACTACATTTATATATGAAGAAATCAAAATTGTTTCTTAAAAAACTCCTTTTTTTTTTGTATGAAGATCCTACATTAGAATTGCAGTGGCAGAAATGTCATTCACAGCAAGAAGGAAAAAAGAATGTCATAACTTAAGTAGACCTCAAAGTAAAGATCAATGCTTAAGAAGGAAATCATTTAACTTACCTGTGTCACCCTTGCCTTTGTCACTGGAATAACTGGCTTTAACTTGATGAAATCATAAAATTTGTAGGTTAATAGCAAGAAAACTGGCAAGTTCTTCTAACATAACAAAAGGTAAAAATTACTAAGTCAGTAGGCTCTTGGATGTTAAAGAGATTAATAGGCTTTTTAATGGCTGTATGAATTAATTTGCATGAATGATACCTGGAACCTGGAGAAGAATGAAAAGCTCTTAATGCCAGCATAAATGATCTGTATTCTCTTAAATGATCATATATTGAAAAACAAAAGGGAAAATTCTCTGATGCAAATGTCACCTTTACTGAAATTCCCAAGTTCATAGAAATTCTAATTAAGGTGCTGGCCAAGACAGCACTGCTAATGATTTTCTAAAAGGTCTCATCATTCTTTGAGCGATCACAGGATGATTAAGCAAGGTTGTTTTAAAACAAATAGTCATTCTTCAGATTTTGTACTTGATTCTGGTGCCACTGTGATTACTAATTATAAAGACTCTGTTGCATCTTATTTGTAATCTTGAAAACATATAAGAGTTTCAACATCGTAGCATTTAGCTTTTCCTAGATATCTAGATAATATCTACTTCAGCTTGTGCTCAAAGCTCACCCCGTGTTTTTGTCACGGTAAGGCACCTACTTCATCAATTCAAACATTGAGAATACTGACCCCTTTGGAGTTTCAAGGATCTCTTTGTACTTTCAGTCATCTAGTAAGATGTTATGCTGATATTGTGATTCACAGGAGGTCTTATTCGTTGTCATCTTCACTTGTCATAAGGAGGAAGATGGCTTGAAGACTGGCACCTGAATGGAGGCTGTCTCTCCCTGCTTCCCCTCCCTTTTGAGAAGAGGTTCATACATGACCACAGGTGGTACACAATTATCTCCAGGTTCTGGCCATGGTCCTCCACATGACTGCTGCAAAAATTAACCCTGTCCAGGCCAGAACCCAGACAGGTGTGAAGGATTCAGGGAGAGCTAAATGAAAGTCATTGGAGTCAGCACCTTCAGTGGAGAAGATGTCACTCGGCTTAAGAGAAGAGGGGTTGGAGAGAATCTGCTCATCATTTAGAACAAGTAGTCATGTCAGCTACTGATAGGTGTTTGGAAGATAGGCTCCTACTCTGTTTTTCAGACTGCAGTCTATGGAGATGAAACAAGTTCCTGAGGCAGGTTTGTCTCAAGCTGAATATAATGTTCAGAACAGCTGATTCTTCAAAATGGCACCCAGTCCCAGAATTCCCTCAGATTCTTCAGCTTGACATACATTCCACAGTGAGCTATTTTATTGGATTGATCAATCCCAGAGGCTTCAGTGATATAAACATATTAAAAGATCTGAAAGGAACCTCACAATTATCAACAGAAGAGGTCAAATTATACATGCCCAAGTATAATATTATACAAGACAAATTTGAAATTTTTTATTGAAGAAAAATTGCCACTGAGGGAATATGGGAGAGAATAGTTTGTAATAGGACTGACTCAAAAGTAAGTAAAGATGTCAGAAGTTAACTCATTAACAGTGTTTCAATTCAGAAAAGTAAGAGATCTATTTAGACAATATTTTTTTTTCCTGAGTTTTATAGCAGATCACACCTCTACTAAGATATAAAATCTGACCATAAATCTTGAGAACTTCAGGCTAAAATTGCAATAGGCACTGCAAACTTTTACAACCGCAAATATGCTTTGAAATAAAAGGTTTAGTTATAGTGAATATTCTGTGCCTAGTTAAGGGTCTGGTACAGGTCATCATCATGAAAAAGCTTTATTTTTTCATATTTTGGTGGTTTTCAGCCAATATTAAACAGATGGGAAAAGCATTTTTATGTTTTCTAATGGCAGATCTTCTTTTTTACAAGTCTTCATTTGACAGTTTATGTTTTGGGCCATTTTCAGTCTTCTGTAATAAAGGAATTACAAGAAAAGAATTTTCTACAATAGGGCTGCATGAATTCTATTCTTTTAATGTCAAGTTTATACTGCTGTGGCTAAAATATCCGTGTTAACCAAATGAGCTTATTTGCTTTTTTTAAAAATATATATAATTACAGTTATCAGGGAAAAAAACATACTTTTTTCCCCCTTTTTTTTTTGTTGAAAACACCGAACACATTTAAACTGAATATTTTAAATCCTGCTGAAAATGAACAGGGAAAACAGAACCATTGCAGTTTTGAACATCATTGAATGATACTTAATGGGAAATGCAGCTCGGTGACTTGTGTTACCCTTCCTATTTGCTGGCCAGAATTACTAAGTATACTTGATCACTGCTTCCTTCTAATGAAGAAAGAAGCCAGAACCAGAGAATCATGAGAAAATGAGCAGGAACAATTTTAATCTCCAGAGTATCTGGTAGTCACATTTGAAATGAACAACTTGAGATTTGCGTTGTTATTGCACTGTATTTTGAACTCAAAAACATTGTAATTGCATTTGATATTCAGTACCAATAATATTTCTGTTATGAAATATTGTCAACTTTCAGGCATGAAACTCATGTGAACTTGTTTTAAACTTTGTTGCCAGAATTTACCTGCCTGTGACCTTGAAATTCATTTTTGCAAGCTAAACTTTGTCATTGAAATGGTCATGAAAATCATCACAACTCGAGTATGACTTTTCCCAATGGTTTTTTTTACCCTTATTTTATGAATGCTCATAAAACAATCAGTTACCTTTTTTCCAGTAGATAAATTACTGTATTAACTTTTTCAGTTTCATAAAATGTATAAATTTATGAATCTTAAAATTAAACCAATGAGTTTAAGAAGATTAAAAATAGTCTTTAATTATAAAGAGGATTGTTATAGATGAATAATTATACTTCTCTGCACTACCTCCATAATTCGTGTAAAATTCAAGCATCTCTGACTAGACACAGGCATATGTCTGAAAATTCCCTAATTTACTTAGTGGCCTTCCCCTAGGATACTTTTCTAGGTCAAAAGACTGAGAAAATCGGGTTCTTACAATTCTCTGCCCATCTTTTATTTTATTAGATTGCATTCTGGCAGCAGATGCATTAATGGAATTCAAATACAGTTGATACATAGATTGAACTAACAGACTTATAAAAGGCACTTTCACAGTATGCTGATATGTAACCCAGTGTTATATAAAGGTCAGGCAAACTGGATAGCTTTTATGGAGCTCATTATTTAATCTTAATATTAAAGAGAACTTAGCATAGAAGACTCTAATGAAGATTTGTAATTAAATGGGAACATCATTCTTAACCTGATTATAATTGCAGGGTTTTATAGCTCTTTTCCAGAAATCTGTCTCTTGTTGATGTAATGCAAGGAGTTTTACAAAAAGCATGTCTTTGTTTGCAAATCAGTTATTAAATGCATTATATGGTTTTTTAATCTATAGTGTTTTCTATAAAACGTAACCTTATTGAAAAAAAAATTAAGTACTTCTCAAACCATGGCTTAAAGCAGTACGTAAAGGAATAAAAGAAGTCAAAATAGTAATTGACTTATGTCTCATACTCAGATCCTATCCTCCAGTCAAATGTGATTTTAACTAAAAAATACAAAGTGTGCAACTATCCTCACTGTGCTTATACACCTGAAGTCTCCTTTAATACACCTCCACAGCATTTCAAGTGAACTTTATGTGAAAGGAGTTCAACTGTCATATTAGCTCAAGTATAAGTCACTCTCTACAGTACAATGGCCCTGAATCTGATTAATCTGAATGCTCTTTTTAGCAAACTAGATCATAATAGCTCCCTTGGTGCCATTAACATCTAACTCTTCTAAGATCACGATATCTCAAAGATATTTGGTTCATGGATTATACATCCATTAGGCTGAAACATTTCAACTAATATATTGTGGTCATGCATTCATCTTGACTTCACCAAGCAGAATATGGCAGAGTTCACACTGAATCATACTGATTACAAAAGAAAAGAGTTGCCTTATAAATCAGTTGAAATTAGCTAATAAGATAATGAAAGCTGTAATACTTTTAGATTTTTTTTAAATCCAGAGTAGCAACTTAGAGTACTTTTTGGATGTTTCTGGCATGAGGCAGTTAAGCAAGAATTTCCCTCCTTCCATCCTTTGTGTGCCTGCTTTCCTTTTCTTTCCTGCGTTGGTGGTTCTGGATGGATGTCAGGTAAGTTTACCATTCTCTAAAGTATTCTGACACATTTTCTTATTTTTCGCTTCAGTTCAACCATATATTCTTTTCCTAAAAGTTGTACAAATATACAGAGATAATGTAGATTCCAAGAAAAATCTGTAGTGAGTGAAAGTCAAAAATACACCAATTTGGTACATCTCAGTAGCACTGTAAACATGCCTGCATTGTGGATGTATCATGATATTTAAAATTAGTAGTGTGTTCCCTGGATAATGAAAATGGGGTTTTGAGAAATGTAGCACTTTTCTCCATTAAAAACATGGACATTTTAATCTGAAAGTGTTAGATTTTGTGAACAAAGTCTCAGAATCATTCAGATTGAAAGGGACTTGAAATCTAGTTCAATCCCTGCTCAGGTTGGACTAACTAGACAAGATTGTCTTGGACCATTTCCAGCTAGGTTTTGAAAGTCTTGATGGAGAAAGAATCCATAATCTCTCCGAGAAACCAGTTACAGTGTTTGACCACCCTCACAGTAAAGTATTCTCTTGTGTGTGACTGGAGTCTGTGCCCATTTCCTTTTGCACTGCCAAAGGCACTACAGACAATAGTCTAGCTACTCTTCTTCCTTCCCTCCCAGCAACAGATTGATAAATCCCCTCTAAATCTTCACTTCTCCATGTTGATCAGTCCCAGCTCTCTCAGCCTCTCCTATAAGAGACATTCTAGACCCTTAGTCATCTTTGTGGCTCTTTGCTAGACTGCCTTTAGTATGTCCATGTCTTTCTTGTACAGGGAAGTCCAGAACTGGACTCAGCACTTCAGATATGATCCCACCAGTGCTCAGTAGAAATGAAGGAACACCTTCCCTTGACCTGCTGGTAACATTTTTCCCAAGGTCACCCAAGATGATTTGGGCTTTCTTTGACATGAGGCATTATTGTTGGTATATGTTTGACTTGGTGTCCTCCAGGATGCCAAGGTGCTTTTCTGTGGAGCTGCTTTCCATCTGGGCAGCTCTAAATATGTACTGGAACGTGGGGTTGTTGCTTCTCAGGTGAGCACTTTGTATTTTTCTTTGACGACCTTCATGAGGTTCCTGTCTGCCCAATTTTGCAGCCAGTGGCATATCAATCACAACTCCCAGTTTTGTAAAAAGGAAAGCTTGCTGTCATTGTGACATGCCCCTTAATCCAAATCATGGAATCATTAAGGTCGAGACCTCCAAGGTCATTGAGTCCAATTCAAATCATTGATGAAGAGTTTAAATAGGACAAGACACAGACCTATGTGTACCACTTTTGCCTCTGATCACCACCTCCTGGGCCCACTGTCCGCCACTGAGACATCAGTCTAGTCTAGTCCACTTTACCATCTAGATTTCATTAGTTTCATTAGTTTGTCTGTGAGGATGTTATGAGAAATAGTGTTGGAAGCTTTACTAAAACAGATGCAAGCACCACTGCTCTCTCCTAATCCACCAAGCTCTTCCCATCATTGTAGAAGGTCCTCAAGTAGGCTAAGCAAATGTTCCCATTTATACATCCATGTCAACTACTCCTGATCACTTCCTTATTCCTCATGTATTGTGGTTTTCAGAGTTATTTGCACCATCATGCTCCCAGGGACTGAAATGAAGCTGTTTCCCTACAGTTTCCCATATTTTTTTCTTGCTTATCTGGAAGCTATGAGTGACACTTGATCCATTCTCTCCACACAGGAAGGAGCAGCACAGTGCCAAGCAGGGAAATCTCAATAACCCAGTCAGAGACACAAGCCCATGCCTTGGACCTCCAGGGCATCCCAGGAGGACATTAACCCCATGAATCTGGAATAGCACCCATCATTGTGAGCCACTAGGAGAGGTTGTCCTGAGATTACCAACAGAGTGGGGCAAGGGATGTGTGTGGGTGTGTCACTGTGGGTCATATAGGCTCTTTTTGGGGGGAAAGCATCTGGAGCTTGTACAACAATTCTGGTATTTTTAGGCAGATTACAAAGGCTGAGAAAGGGAGGGATCAGAGTTAACTGAGAAGGAAAAAATGAGGGAAAATAGTGTCTGTGTGACAGCTACTAGAGTGTCCAGAAGGCCCATGCTGGATACTGGAGAAACCATGGCATCTGGTGGTTATCTACTGTGAAGGTCATGAGTCTGGGCTAGGTGCTGGAGAAACCTGTTTGCATGTGTGTGTCAGTGAATAGGACAATATAGATACTTCCCACTACTTGCTTTGCACTGGTTTTGACCTGGGAGGGGAATGGGATGAAGCCATTGGTGATGTCTGTGATTGTGGTAGCACTGAATATTTCATTTCGTGTGAGGCTGGCCGCTCCTGTGTATGTTCCTGTATGTGTGTGTCAGCGCCTCTTGGGAATACATGTTCAGCCTCAATACTGTCTTGGCCTAGGGGTATGGAACTGTAGCAACCTCACCTCTGTCAGGCTACTGGATCTGGCAATCCTTAAGAAAAAGGAAGAGAATAGTTTCTCTCTCTGTTCTAACTTAACTGAAAAAATCTGGAGAATGCTGAACTTTAAAAGGTTTTGTGATTTTTAGACTTAGCAATGCTAACACTATAACATACATCTGCTGCTTATTTACATAATATTGGGATCCCAGATGAAACTGTAAAACATCTTGATGAGAATTTAGAAGGATGCTTAAAACATAATCTTACCATGACTTTGAACGGTTACTTTGAAAGATAACAAACGCTCTGAAAAACAGCCAAGATTTACAGTTCCAGATATCCACAGTAACTCTGAAGCCTTTGTGGAAATGACCCGAGAACTAAAGGCAATCTGCAAGGTTACTGATATCTCTCAAATATTTTTAAACTTGAGAAGCAAGAACAGATAAAAAAAGCCCACACCAAACCAACCAACCAAACAGAAAAAAAACCATAAACCAGAGCAAAACAGGACAAGATAATACAAAATGTATGCAACAATTTTAAGATTTAATAGCATAACTTGGAATCTCAACAGCAGTTAAAGTGGTTTTGACATACAATGCTAACAAAGTAGAATATGGTTTTGTAGTGGTTTTGGTTCACCAATTTGAAATTTTCACCAATTATGAGATTTCCTAGTTAATGGACCTACTTCTTGCTGTGAGATAGGATTAGGAGAAAGGAAAAGCAGGCTCAAAACTTCAAAAGGGTAAAAAGAAAATTTATTGACAGTAATTAAAAAGGAAAAGAAAAGTAATAAGAATCAAAACAAATCCTTCAGACTACTTCTCTTCCCCCCACCACCCTACTCTTGAACACTGACGATGCAAAGAACTAAACCTAAAATTCTAGTCAGTTTAATGCCTCTGACATAGTCTTGCTACAGTTCACTCAGGGACAGAAGTCTCTCTTGTTAGGGTTCTGTAGACTTCTCCATAAGAGGAAGAAACACAGTTCTCTCATGGCTTTCTCACGACTAGCAGCCGCCCAGGGGAAAATCTGCTATCGTGAAATCCTTCCCATCTCAGTAAGCCTTCCCACAGCTTGTTTATAGTCCATGTCAACTTATGTGGTATTATTTTAAATATGATCAGTTCAAAGGCAAAAGTATTCATTATCTATCTCTAAAACCATCCTCATCCCTGGGAACAGAGATCTGCCCCTTCTTCTCTTGGGGGCAGAGGACTCCTCTTTCTCTCTGTTCAAACTTCTCATGGGATTGCAGCTACTTTCACATCTACTTCAGCATGGAGGCTTTTGCTCGACATCAATTTTGAACACCTTCATCTCCCCATAATGCCATGCGTTACAAAGAAAAAGAGTCTTTCTCCATAGCTTTACAAGAGGATTTCAGCCCCAAGCAGGCATCTTCTCATCCCTCCTCTCTGGGACTTAACTTCTTCCCTCACTGACCCGTGATGTCTCCCTGTTGTTCCTTCACATGCTTGCATCTTGTTCTTTTCTCTCACTCGGGGGAGGACTGAAGCACTGAAAGGGTTAACATGTCGCCCAGGCCCCGATTGAAGGGCTGGAGCTGCTGCTGGGGGAGGGCTGGGGGAAGCGGCTCAGATCAGATCAGCTGGGATGGGGCCTCTCCCTCCCCCTGCCCGATGCTTGGGGCAGCTTCCATGGAGCAAAGTCCTGGGGCTGACCCAGGGCTTGCTTCCAGGTGTGGGCTGGCGAGGCTCAGCTGGGCCCTGAGCTGGGCCACAGCAAGCAGCAGATGTTAACAAAGCTGGCTCCATCCAGCCCGCGGCAACCCCCTCTCTGCTCTCCAGCAAGGGGGAAGAGGAGGTGGAAAAGTGCCCAGGGCTTGGCAGGGCTGCCCGGCCCGGCTTGGCCAAGACACAGGCCAGGCCAGACCTTGTTCCCTTCTTGCCAGCTGGGGAAGAAAGAGGAAGTTCCCGGGTTTTTTCATCTTTAACATGTGTTTTTCACAGAGGCGTGTCCATCTCTCAGTGGCCCCCTCAATTGTCAGTTGCACACGAACCTGTTGCCTCACTTCTCAAACTCCTCTCCTGTCAAACTACGACAGATTTGCAATTCCTCTGTCTTTTGTGGCAACAGCTTGAAGCATGTGCTCAGTTTCAGAAAAAGCAAACAAACACAGCAAAAACAGTTGTGCAAAAGACAGAAAAGAAAGATGGGCAAGCTAGATTTTTTAAAGTGCTCACAAAATCAGTATCAAAGTACAATGTGACAGATGAATATTACTACACAAAAAAATCACTATCTGCATCATTCTTCTGTTAAGTGCCATAAAATATTAACAGAATCATCTGTAATTAGTGATAAATGAGGACTGCTGTTTTAAATTGAAGCACTGAGTAAAAATTAAGCCTTTGTAAAACCCCTTTAACATTAAAATGAAGTTCCTTTAACCTTGACAATTGGCAGCTATGAGGAATCCTAAAAGTCTGTAATGTCATCTACAGATTTCATTAAAAGCCATCTCAGAGGGCTGCCCAATGCAACAGTAATGGCTGTGATAGAGCTGAGCTTTGCCTTCAGAATTTCTGACAAGTCTGAACCTGAAATACTAGCCTTTATTAATGCATAATAATTCTTCTTTCACAAGGAGAGCAAGTGCCACCACTTATAAACAGTTGAAATGTAACCTTGTTGAAAGCTGAAACAAAGCAGGATCTGCAAGCTTCTTTAGATAACTACACTAATCTTCTTAGGCTCTGTTGCATAACAGCCAATTTAAAAAATCTAGTATAATTATTCAAAAGGTAAATTAAAAGTTAAAAATTGTGATAATTATAACAGTAATTATGTTCTTAACTAGTGACACTATTGTCTTCTTTGCTGATGAACTGAAAATTCTTTCCCTGTGCAGACCCCAATGTGAGAGCTTCTTGCCAGGTTTCAGTGGTGTATGCTTAGCTTTTTTATGTGGCTTCAAACATCCAGGTTTCTAATTGCAGGCAGAGCAATCAGAGAGCAGCAGGAAGCAGGAAGAGGAGATAGGAAAATCGGTGAGCATGCCTAAGGTATCATGCCCTGTGTCTTTTGGTGCAGTGGTCATCACTAGTCTCAAGGGTCAAATACCAAATACCAAAACTATCTAAGGAGGCTTTGTCATGATCAGTTATTTGGTTAGAGCTCTGCCTAACCAAAGAAAAAGAGGGGACCTGGTGGAGCAGGTTCTGCTGTTGGGCTGTTCTCCACCTGAGAACTCATGGGTTACCCTGGGGATGAGTTGCTGTATGAGGTTTCTGTACAAGTATGTGGAAGGTGACTTCATCTGATTCCCTATGGTTACCTAGTCAAGGAAAACCAATTAATTGTAAAGGGAATAATAAATGAGGAGGCAAATAATAAACAAAAAATGTACAGTGACACAAAGCTGGTAGGCAAGGGTTAACAGAAGCTATGCCAGGGACCCACTGGGCTGAGAAGAGGGGCTGGCATCAGGGAAATTGATCTTCAGGCCATAACGTCTAAAGTCTGTCTACTTCATAGGTTTTCACATGAAGTTCTAGGTGCACCTCCTAGCTGCTGTTTAAAGTCAAATAAACAAGATTTCATATAAAAAAGAAATAGCTTTAAATAGATTTATTTTAAAATAAGTGCAACAATTTTTTAAAAGATACATACTAGTTCTATATTATAACATATAAATATATATATTATATAATTTCACTGTTTACCTTGTGGAAGTTTCTAGTTTCAAGTCATTTGTGACAATCTATCACAGAAATTTTGTTTATAGCTTGAAGGAGGTCCCTTCAAGATGTAAATACTCTTTGGGACTTTACCCATAAGAAAGTTTTCGAATGGTTTTCACAGCCTTTAAAACATGTCCATAGGTTAGTTGTCAGAATAACCAAAAGAGAATATCTAGAGATTGGACCAGGCATGCACAGACCTGGTCTCAGTACCAGGCAGTGAAAATGGCACTCCTCTCCTTTTCAAATCCTTGTATGACTTCATCTTTGGGGCTTTTGTATTAATCCCTTAGCCTTAAGACATTCCACCTTTACTTCAGAGCAGCTACGAATCCTTAGTTTTTACTCCTTTATTTACTCACAAAAATATTTCTGCACTAAAATTATTTGTGGTGTTGTTTGTCAGTCTCTGGAGAGAGAAAGTGAGCAAGATTTAGAAATAAATCTCTATTGAAATATTCATTATGTTGACCATTTATTTAAGTCAGACCAGTGGGGACACTACAATGACTTATGGTTTTAGGAATTTGGATACAGCATTTATTAAAAGCTGTATTTAAAGTTCCCTGTGGGACAGTCACTCCTACTGTCTGATTCTATGATCAGGATTTGCATTTATAAGGATTTTACCACATGAAAGAGTTTTCACATGATTGAACAGTTCATTGTTGTAGGAACTTAAATTCACTTTTCAGGTGAAAATGGACCACCAACCACCTTTCTTACACATCTCTGTTTTCAAATTTCTTTCCTGTGTTTCTGCCAAATGTAAAAGAGCAGTACTGATCTAGAAAATAATATGGCATTTTAAAATTAAAGGACTGCAAGGGTTTTGATTTGGACTGGATAGTTCATGAAAGGTATAAAGTGCTTGTTAGTATTTACTCTTTCCTTACAAAACAGTTCTGTGCACGTTGAAATGCTCCATTTTGTCCTCTGGTCTCCTTTACTTGTAAAGCTTGAGATAAGATTAGTTTCCCATTCACACAGACTATTAGACATTTTAGATCGAATTTTACTTCACAAATAAAACTCTTACAGATCTCTGCACAAGGAGAAACAGCCGCCTGGACCATAAAGGTGGAACTGTACTGCAATTCCTTACTTTCTAGCTCCACCATTTTATTATTCTTCATATTATTCTTCACCAATTCTTCTCATTTCCTTGTCAGATGCTGGTATGTACATTTTAAAGCATGATGGAAACAATACAGTGAGCTTTGTTCACATAGTTCTTCTGTTTTTAACAGTTAACTGTGTTATTAGAGTGCAGCACAGAAAATCTGTGCCTAAATTAGTAAGGTGGGTGGTGCTATACAAAAGGATCTGAAAGCAAAACCACTGCTGTTGGGAATCTGACATCCACATTACTTGAGAGCTTTACTGCAGATTTTTTCCTAATCCAAGACTCTGCAGTGAGTATCCACTATTAACTGCAATCCTGAGTGTCAACTTCCTGATTTGTTTCATCAGAAAAGTAAATGAATTTGCAAGGATATGATTGAAAAAAATGCCTTAAAAGCTCAAAGTGCCTCAAAAGCCCTGATCTGCTAGCTTGCTGTAAATTAAATTTGTTTCTATTTATTAGAAAAACCTAGCCTATTATGAAGTCTGAAATGTGTTTTGTTTAAAATACCCTAAAATTTATCAGACCAGAGCCTTGATCCATGTTTTTGCTCTCGTTGTTTCACTGGGTTTTCAATGATCATCTAAGAAATAGCATGTTTGCCTCTCTGCCATCCATTCTTCCTGTTCCAAGGACAGTTTTAAAAAAGGTGAAAAGGAATTAGAGAACATAAGAAACTGACTTGTAAGGATGACTTCTCTTTATATTAAGATGGACTAATGAATCTGAACTATACCACAGAAAACTGTTTCCCAGGTATACTGATGAGGACCCACTAATCCAGAGGATACCTGTAAAGCTGGGCTCTGTCACCCACTGCATTTATCCACAATAAGAGGATGTAATTGGAAACCCCTCATAGAATCAATGTGGAAAGAAAGAGCAATTAAGTAGAGTCATTTAGAAAAAAACAAATGAGTCTGTTCTTGACCTTCATGTAGCAAGAAAGGGACTGTGTCACAGCTGCAATTTAGTACAGCAGTGTCTTGCAGAAGCGAACACAGATTACAGCAGAACATAACTCCAAATGAGAAAATGTGTAACTGGAAAAATTATTCAGTATTAGGTAGCAATTGCTGCATGAGCTGCAGCAAGGGAAAGAGAGCCAGGTTAATGGACAATTTCAGAAAGTAAATGCTAGTGAGATAGTACTCTCATAAAAGAGAGGATGTTCCAGGGTGTGCTGTTGAAGTAGATGTAGTACAAGATGTAGAATTTCCATACTTTCTAAGAGGAGAGAGTAATTTTCTCTCTGTGAGTTGACTTTATGTATCTGCTTCTATTGGTTCAAAAAGAAGTTACCTGTAGGACTTCCTTGTTCCCCATGGGGGAAAAAGGAATGAAAAAAATTTAAAATATTTTTCCCCCCTTTTTATTCTGGGCATTAAGCAATGGTGTTCCAACTTCTGTTCCTTCAACTACTGGAAACAACTGAGACAAAAGCTGAGAAAAAGAATGAAGCAGGGTGCCAAGTAAATTGATTGACTGTGTTTTCCTTCAAAGAAGGTATCAGGATGAGTCAGTCAAATACTTGCCAAGAAGTATTTAGCTCACTTAGTCATCCACTTTTTTTTTTGCTCTACAAGATTTGTAGCTTTTAGTCACCTCTCTATAAGCTACATAGACAAAATGTGTATTTATGGTAAGTTGGATGTGCAATCAATGCATGAAGATTATCAGAATGGTTATTAGAGGAATCTCCTGAGTTATCACAGTGACGTAAAATATTATTCTCTTTCTGTCTACAATGTTTGGAAAAGAAACATTTTTCATGCTTCTTTTCCATGTTTGGAAAATAAACTCTTTTCAGCTGTTTAGGAGCAGCTGTTCTAGGTTACTGGCAAACAGTTGCCTCCCTTTTCTCTTGCTGTCAGACAGTCTGGGCCATTGATGTGGAAAGAAGTTCAATTTCAGCAGTTTTATCCTCTTGCCAAGAAAGAGGGAGAATTGTTCCCCCTAGGCCCACTCCTCTGATACAGCAGCAGAGGCTGTGGAATCTCCAAGTAGCCTTGTAGATGGGCTAACAAGAAGAAGTTAGAAGGATGCTTAGAGCATGCTGGTGCTCTTCCAGAGCTTTGTGCTACAGCAGGGCACGTGAATGAGGTGAAAAACAGTTGAAGGCAAAGCTGAAGTTTGGCAGCCCCAGCAGAATCTGGGAGTGTAGCAGTGGCTGCTGGGAGAGCTGTTCCTGAAGGCATCCAGAGCCCAAGTGCTTCAAGGCAATGAAACCCTTGCACAGGAAAGGCCAGATACTAAATTTTTTTTACTAGGGCATCACTCAGCTCACTCACCTCTTGTCACAGACTAATCACACTCTTTTTAATGCAAGTATCATCTGCTGTAACCTCTGCCTAGGCTTGTAATTGCATATACTTCAGCGTTGGTAATATTGGAAAATGTCTTGCCCAGGTTTGATTGTCTAGCTTCTGCAGCTGACTGTGTTTCAGAAAACAACCTGCTTCTTTAAAGCACTTTGAAAAAGCTGTTGCCTGAGAATGACTGGTAATAAAAGTGCAGTGGATATAAGAAGGCACCATAAATCATAGGTGTGCAAGTAATAAATTACTATACTGAGCAATCAGCTCCCTAAGAACATAATATTCCCAGTTTACACTGTGAGAATAAAATCTCTAAAATATTAAGTCCTTGAAATATGAGTTTCTGTTTTCTTCTTTCCTACAATATATTTGAGACAAATCTAACAGCAGATGACAAGAGTTAACATGACTACTTGTTGGGTTGGAAGATCAAACCAAACTACTAGACAAAAAAAAGAAAAACACTAAACCAAAGCCAATACAGAGGTTTTGATTGATAGGGAAACAGCCAAGTGGTGATAGTGAATGAAAGATGATGGGAGAGAGAAAAGGCTCTAAGAAAAATAAATATGAAAGCTACATAATTATTTGTCATCAAACTTGTCATTGCTTTAGTTTTGTTCTGTTTATTTTACGTTCTGTGTGTTAGAAACACTACTTTCATGGCTTCATCAGGCTCTCACTGGTTTGTCTCCTAGCCATCATCACCAGCCCTTCTTGGGTGAAGCCACGTCTTGCAGGGTCCAGACTTGGCCACGGGTCCCACAAGTGACAGAGTGCAGAACTTTCACCAGAAGTAAGAAATGAATATTCTGAAATGTTATATTGTATTTCCACAGTATAACTTCTAGGTGTAAAAGTATAATTCTGTATTGTCCATTTCGATATAGGAAGGGAAAGATGCAAGGCACAGAATGCAAGAGTCCTAAGAATTTTTTAAGTTCACAGAATGATTATTCTGGAATTTCACAGAACTGCATGTATAAATTACTCAGTAAATCTAACAGATATAACATCCATTGTATAAATCACCCATCTTTTATCTGTTTTTACTGTTTTTACATTTGAACATTATTCCTATTTCTGATATTCTACCTTTACAATTTTCATGCTCGTTTGACCTTTTACACATTGCTTAAAGAATTGTGAAATCATATCATATTATACCCAAAGGAATTGAATTTCATATTCCTTTATTGAACAGTTTATATTTAATACACCCAGAAATGCTTTTATCACCTGCAAAAGTAAGAAAAAAATGAAACTGAAGAATTCAAACTGCACCACCTGTACAGGCTATTTCCCTTTAAAATGATATCTTGTGTCAGTGTGGCTACTATAGCAATGACTTTTCCTTTTTTTCAGTGAGAAAACTACAAGCAATTTGCTCAGTAGCAAAGGTACTTGGGAGATGGGTGTGATAGATTCAGATCTACAAGAATTAAACAGGAATCATGCTTAACATAGTGTTTGTAGATATTTTAAAGCCATCATACTGAATGCCATAAGAATAGCCTGCCTATTTCCACTGTCCATTACTCTTGTGTGATGAAAAAGTTTAAGTAGGTGACATTAATAATTTTAAGGTGTACATTAAAGTCCAAATGTTTCTGTCATGCTCAGGGCCATATATTCAAGAAAAGAAGATCTGAGAAGTATGAAAATAGGAAGATACCTAATTCCTCTTGTTTTTTCCTTCTGATCTCTTAGTTTGACAGTATGTTTTTGGCAGAGGAAATGTAGATTCAGCCTGTTCAGGCTGTCTGATGTTTTGCAGTGCAAACTTTTACATTTACTTTACTTTATCTCTGCTAAACTTAGATTTAAATCAAGGCTGAAATCTTCCATGATTAGCTTCAGTTCATAACAGAGCATTTTAGAAAGAGTTCCACAAAAACTCTGTGTTTTTTTTAAAGTATATAATTAGAAAAGAGTATGTTGCTTTGCTTGTTAAATTATTCTTACTTATTTCATTGAAAGTCCTTAGTGACTCCAATGCATTTGAACGTGACTGAGGGAATTGAATGCCCTGCACACTTGGATGGGGTTTTAGCTGAGTAGGTGAAAATGTGCCTGCATATAACTAAGCTGCTCAGACCAGACTTCTCAACATGTGCAAGTCAAGATCTTTAGAGACACCATTGGCATGGAGCCCACATCATTTTTCCACCGTATCTACCCAAGGGACAAGTTGTGTATGCACGTGTGACTGCTCTCTTCTGTACAGTGGTGCCTTGGTGCCTTTCTGTGACTGAAATGGGTCTTTTGCTGTGGATTCTTTTGCTACCACTGGACAAAAGAAATGAAGATTAGGAGATGGTCTCACTCTTGGCATCCTTAATGTTCAACTAGACTCAATGAGATAAAAATCAGACAAAGGCTCTGTCTTCAGATTGTATAGTTAAGAACTTTGTGGCATAAAGCTGGAATTTTGAAAAGGGAATGTTATTTCTTCAGTTTATTACTTTTCCAGAGTTGCTTACAATCCTTTTTCCCACATATTAGTTTTGATGCAATATGTCTTTGCACAATGGCCATGATATGAGCTAGTTGTGCTCAGACAGGACCTCTCTGGTATCAGGAAGAAAGTCTGTATCTAATAGGTTATTAGAGGATTTAGGCTCAGATTTAGAAATGCAATAATGATGCTGTGACAGATTTTAATACAGGGCAGAATACTCATCATGAGATCAAAAACTGTATCAACTATGTATGAGAATTATTTCTGACATCGTTTACATTTCTCTCTCTATGTCTACTTTACACCTTCAAGCAAATATACCTTCTATTAATTTTCAATAATTGCGTCTATATCTATTTAGCCCTGGTAACAATCCTACACTTCTATATTCTCTACATACTTAATTTTCTTATTTTTATGTGTTTCACAGGAATGAAGTCAGAAATGAGAAAGCTGACATAAGCTTATTAGTTTTTCCAATCTAGCTAAATCATTTTTTATGGTGAGACCAGAAGTTGGAATGCATCTTGATGTGAACAATGGCATAACACAGGTTTGTTGGCTTTTTTAAAATAACAAGAATGTATCTTTTTTTTTTCTTTTATATTATTTGTATATATTTTCTAGTTCTTGGCAATAGCTCTAGATATTTGAGCCAATGATTACTTTGAAAGCAAGTTTCTTCATTCTCTCCTAGATTTGCAAAATATTTCTCTTGATTTCACTCTGTTTTTATATAATCTTTTTAGGGTCAAGACTAGAAAGGAATAAGATTACTGAAAATTTGAAGAAGCGCTACTTTCATTCTGCGGAAGAACCTGCAATTGTTTGAGGAAGATGGAAGCTGACAGGACCAGCTCTTCTCAAAAGAAAGCTCTCAAAAACATTGTGTCTACTACACAACACAACACCCATCATTGTTTACTGCTTTTCAAAGACGAGCCTCACATGAGGCCGCACATTTCAGAAGACACATGAATACATACATGGATGGAGATAGAGAAGACAGAGGTAAATAAACTTTGACCCTAAGCCCTGATGCAAGTTTGAGATTCAAGCAGGGACTTTAAATATTTTATTTTCATTTACTCAAAAGGACAGACTAAGACTCAAGTTGTGATTGAAAACGGAAGGATATCTTTTTACATTAGGCCCCTGCAGTTTGGTGAAGCCAGCTGCTACTTACAGTACAAGGTTTTTAAAAATTTTTATTGCAGTAGCAACAGCTCCATACATAATGGTGGTTTACACTTGAATAAAGAATAATTGCAGATAATGGGTCTGTCAGCATGAAAGGATTAGGGGTCTCAGCAGTGGTTCCATCACCACAGTGAAAATACAAATTTAAAATCTCGTTTCCTTTCCTTTGACCTTATGCCTCATTACTTTAATGGTATTAAGAGTTAATTTCTTGCAGAGTAGTTTATTTATTTATTTATTTATTTATCTATCTATTTATTGTATTACTTTGCTTGGTATATAACATCACATTTTTCTAAAAATGAGCTTTATGTCTCATATGGCATTTCATGGTTTAGTTCTGGAAAGCTGTCTGCTTTTTGCCAGTTTGAGGGCTGGTTGTGAGCAGATGGTGAAAGATTTGGGTAGTCACTTGAAGTGAAAGGAAAATACAAAGACTGACGTCAAGACAGCCTCTTCACAGGAAGGCAAAGAGAAGAGATTCGTGTTCTCACCTTTTCACAGTTTTCCTCTTTTATACAACACATAATGAATTGGGCTTTTCTAATGACTATTCCACTCTGTATTAAATTCGTTATTTATAAATACAGCGTGCATATTATCTCATTGCAATCACGTAGAATTCTATTTTTGTACTTGCAGTTTCCTATTTAAAAATATGAACTACTAATCATGCTCTTAGTTTCATGTATTGTTGCCATTTGAAGACTTTTTTGCACAGAAATGGAGAAATTAAAGTACACTCACAGAGACAGGATATTCCACAGCACATCCTGTGAGTCCAATTAGTAAGTCTTTATAGAGGAGAGGAGAGTTCAAGGCAAGTTTTCTTAACCTCTCCTGAGGAAAAGATGTAGCATTTCCTGGTTTGCCTCAGCTGCTGCTATCTAATTTACCTTCCCAGCAGATTTGTGTGACTGAGTACTGCTGATGAGGGATTTCTGCCACCAGGTAAAGAAACTGTGGGAGGAGGTCAGCACACTGTGCAACATCAGACATAAGGAGAGAGAGCAGATGGATCTCCTCTGAGACCCTGCAGCATCAAGAGTCTGGACCCCCAGCCATGGAAAAGCCAAAGATAGTCTGTGCTTATCAGGTTGGAAAATGGAGACTCCCACGGTGGTCAAGGCTGGGAGCTGGGGGCCCCAGAAGGATGGCTCCTGCTCCACTTGCAGATTTGCAGCTGCAGAATAGGACCAGACAGAGAATCTGGAGCTCTGTGCAGGGAAGCATTGAAGCCAGTTGAGACTGAGCCCTGCAACTGCACCTTGATCTGGTTATTAGGTTTAATCTGAATTAATGCACATATATTGCTCATTAAAAAAGTTTCTGACAGTTTTCTGACATATAGGAACTTCAGATAAATTGATCAGATTATAAAATAGCAAAATGAGTATTTGATCAGGAAAGGAAGTTTGTGGTTTTTTTAAAAAATCATTTAGCATCTTTAAATTTAGTTTCCTAATATTAAAATCCATATTAAATTTAGAGGTTTTTAGCTAAGTAAGAAATAAAATATACTGAATGAAATGGAATCTAAATAGTCAAAGAGAATAGCGATGTAACTGCTTGTAATAAAAGATAGTGAGCCAAAACAAGCATAAGAATTAAAAAGTCCTTAAAAAAAAACAAGGACACTGAACATTTAATTCAGTATTTTAATGGCTTAAGTGCTTTTAAAGTTAGGAAGTAAGAAATTTGATTGAAAGAAATTTTTCTATGACTCTTCATTCCTTCCTAAGCCCAGACAGTATTTGTCTCAGTCTTTCAGAGGTTCTACCCAAACAAAACACTGCTTCCTATTTCAGTACTCTTCTGTTACTCTGTCAGTAGGAAAGAAGAGAGACAGAAAAAACACAAAGGATAAAGACAGCATCAAAGTATTGTAGGAATGAAGGAATCTAGGCCAGAGTAGAAAAAGATGGAATAAAATTTCCAGTCAATGAAATGAAATGGAAATGAGATGTAACAAAAAGTGAATAACCACAGGCAAAATTGTGCTGCCCTTGGTGAAGTCAACCCAAGCTGCTTCTTAGAACATGATGAATGCTTAAGAACTGCAGGAATCAGTCAACAGATTGTTGGAACACTTGAAACAAAGCTCATGGATGGCAGACAAAGAAAAAAAAAATCTTAAGGAGAGCGAAAGAAGCCCGGGGGGAACGTGAGAAAAGATACGTCTAGAGAGACAATCAGTAAAAGACAAAACCAGATAGAGACAGGTCAGATTCTCAGCAGAGGCTGACAATTTAACCCATGTCATGGGCTGTTCCTGTCAGACATGTGTGTTGAATAGTGGTAAATAAATTATAGTATCATGACAAAGGGTAAAACATATTACATTTAACATCAGTGGCAGGGTAAAAACTATACAACTTTTCTGGAGTGTTATTTCAGGCCACATTTTATTAGGAGAATTACATATCTTTTCTAATAAAAACCAATAACAGGTTGACAGTTTTAGGTTTTTTTCCTTAGTATCAATTTAAATATGTGCTGTGAAAGTATAAAAAAAGGGAAAAAAAGAAGAACTGTTTCTTTTTAATTTATTTCTGATTTACAGGTATAGTTTCTGTCCTCTTTACTTGGTAGTTCTATCAGTGACATTTGCCACATCAGATCTGTTGCTATGTGATAATTTGCTAATGCCACATACTCAGTGATCTTTTTGTAAATATCCTCGTATTTTTCATCAGTTACTTGTTAAGTTTAGGTGGACTTGTAAATTACTGTTTAATTTTGCAAATCAGTGTGATTCTTCTAGATCCAATGGCTTCATATAGATCCATTGTACACCTGTTATTCCAAGGATGATATATGTTAGCTATTATTTGGTTTGTGAGTTTTCTTGAGAGAAAGCCATATAATAAAAACATCCTTTAACAGTAGCTGTGAAAGAGGAAAAATTATCTTAAATGAGCAAATGTCTATTGTGAGTTTTAATGGGATTATGAAAAAAAATGCAAACTATCCTAAGTATCCTTACAGACATGTTCAAATATGATTTTGGAATCTAAATTAACTATGGTTATGGTACAAAATTTGAGGGTGTCCTAAAATCCATTCAAACAAATAATAAAACCATCATCCAATCATTTAGATGCCCTGCATGAAACATTTTTGCATGAGAACTAATTAGTCATAACTTCTCAAATCCCAGAACCTCTGACAGTCACTGATTTACCTAGGCAAGAGTAAATATGGATTATTGCATCTAACTTCAGGAACTCAGACGTGACAACAATGTTATTGCTTACCATCTCAAAGGCAGAGTGCTACTCACTTCATTCCTACAAGTATTCGTGGCTTTTGACAACAGCTCTGAACTGAATTTGGGAACTTGAGATACCAGAAGTGAGTAACAGAACTGATTTTTGTTTTAGAGATCAAGACTTAATCAATCAGTTAGTTAGGATAAATTAGCAATAAGTCAGTCACAATCATGAAGAAATATTCCATGTTTTCTCTGTGTATGTGTTACTCATGGAGAGGCTGTTGTATGATAAATGTTATTGTAGAGTGGTAGCTTGGTTGTTAGGTTGGCATCCATGTGACAGTGCTGAGGTTTCAATTATCTCCTTGCATCAATCAATCTTTTAGTTTCCAGCACTGTTGCCTGCAGTAATGTCACAGCTTTTCTGTCAGACAGGAGAACTTTGTGGGAAATGTTATTCATTACAGCTGCAAATCTGTCACTGCGCCTGGCATGGCTTGTTAATGACAACATTTATTTCAAAGAGTTGTGTTTTGCTTTGTTGCTGGAGAGTTGATTTTGTGATCACACAAAATATAATGAAATGCCAAGAAGATGAAGTGAATGAAGTTTGCCAAAAATGCAGCTAAAGTGGTTGAGATCTACTGAAAAAAATGAAATGCACACACAAATACATTCTTTATATTTTGTTGAAAACATTTAATCACTTACTAGGAACATAAACATGGGCAGTGGAAAAATGTTGTTTAGAATACAGAAAGTAGAGCAGCAGGCACAAACAGCAAATTTGAGCTTCATTTGGCTTTTCCAATCCATAGTACTGGAAAGAAAAACACTTTTCAATCAATCTTTTAAAACAGATAAATAAATACAGCATCCAGCTGAATTGAGATGTTATCTTTCTCCCTCACCTCTTCTTAAGTACTGGAACATCTTTCATGTGAAGAGAGGCTGAGACAGCTGGGTCTGTTCAGCCTGGAGAAGAAAAGGCTTGGGAGAAAGTAGATAAATCCCCGATGGAAGGGAATGAAGAAGAGCCAGACACTTCATGGTAGAAGCCAGTGGCTCCTTGCCACTGACAGGTTCAGGCACTGGGCACAAATGCAACAGCAACAAAAACCAAACAGGAAATGTCACTGGAACACAAAAAACACTTCTTTACTCTGAGTGTGATCAAGTGCTGCAGTAGGCTCTCCACAGACATCAGGGAGTCACCAATCATATTGATATTCAAAACTTAAGTTTAAACTTACAACCTGTTTGTAAGTTTAAACTTAAGTTTAAACTGTACAACCTTGCCAAGCTGACCATCCCTGGGCGGGGATACTTGGACCAGAAAACCTCAAACCTCAATCATGCTGTGATTTATGCAAGCTGTTCACATACTATATTTCAAAACACAGATTAATGTAGGGTCGATACATGCTAGCTGTAAACAATACACCAGCAGAGCATGGATATAGAGAAGTTTATTAATTAAATGAATGAGAAAGAGGGGATTATCAGCAAATTGATGATTATATTAGTTTTATGTATGTTCTAGTGCTATAGCAAGGGCATACCTTCTGCTGTGCCTCACAGTGTTCTCTTTACAGTGTCTCTGCTGAAGTAGATAGAAGGACATTTCTCAGGAGACAGAAATTTGTCAATCCTCTTGGACCAAACTTCAGACATACACTCACACTATGGGCTTGCTTTTTGACTCTATTTTTTTAAATTTCTGTTTACTCATCTATTGCATATTCCCCGAAAATACCACAAAATAAATGAAAAATTAAAAATGCCCCACAGATTAAAAAAAAAAACCCTTAAAAAATCAAGTGCAAAGTCTTAGCTATAGACATCTACAAATGTCTTTTGAATTTTTTTCTCAAGACTGTAAAATTAATAAAGTTCAATAAGAAGTAAATGATCAAAGATTTACAAAATAGGTCAGTTAGTAAAATCTCAGTATATGAGTAACTGCTAGAAGTTTTGTTTCTGGTTCTTTGTCATAACTGGTAAAAGAAGCTGTTTGATTTTAGAAATAAACTTTCTATTACATTACATTAGATTGGACTCATTCTATTTCTCTGTGCAAAGCTGTTGTGTGGAGAGGAATCAATAAAATATAACTGAAATTTATGCTAGGTCTTGCCCTATGCCTCTAGAAAAAAGTGTAAGGGCATCAGCGATAATAAATCTAATACATGAGTACAAGAAATATGAAAATATTTATATTCTCTGTATGTAGAAGGGAATTCTTTAAAATTTTCTACACAGGATAAGACAATCAAATGCAATCAAACCAGTAAAAATTCCTATTAATTACCTCACTGCTTAATTTCTTTCATCTCTCTGATACTTCCAAACAATTTAGGGTCTAGCACTATTGATCTGTTTGTCATCTGAGAATATTTTTTGTGAGTTTCTGAGTTTTTAAAGCATTCTGTGTTAAATAAATAAATAAATATTTTTTTTTAATTAAAAATGGACAAGCTGAATAATTGTTTCTTGCTAGTTTACTGGAGATTAACATGAACTTTGTCTAGACATGCTGATTGTAATCCCTCAGGCAATGATTAAAGAGTGATACTCTTCATTATTATTAGGAGGAATAGTAAAGACTTTCCTGAATTACAATTACAATTCTTGAAACAAATCATAAAGAGATATAATTTTCTACGTCTTTTCTCTGAAATAGAATTTTGTAGGAAGAGAGGTGAGAGATGTACAAGTGGATGGCCTGTTATATTCAGCCTCAGAATTCAGCAAACAATTTAGAATTAGAAACTGTTCATTCTATATATAAATATAGCCTATGTTTAGGGAAAAGTAAGTGTAATAGTAATCAAGATATAAACCAAAACTTTTGTGAATGATGCAGTAAGAGCACGGTCATTTTCCAGTAGAGGAAATACAGAATAGTCCTACCTAGAACGTTGACTTTGGACGATGTTACATTTATATTGGTTTGTATAGCTAATTTCGTAAAGTCTATTTGAGAGGCAATCTTGCTTCTAAAAAATACATATCAGACTATACGGTACTTAATCTTAAATTAGAAACTGCAAAATCAAAATGACTAAAATATTTAACAGACCAGCTGAAAACATTGGAACTGATTTTTATCTCAAGTCTCATCTTGATTCCTTTGGAAAGCTCAGTTTAATATGAAGCTTTTTAAAGGATTAAATAAATCCTTTAAACAAATATTATACAATCCTTTTGTTTCTCTAGCAGCATTGCTTCATACTCCCTTAAAAACTTTTTCCTTGCATTTCATAGGTAGATGACTGGTGACCATAAATTAAGCCCTGTTAAGTCAGTAAAAATATCCTGTGTTTTAAGGTCCTCTCATGAAGACACAGAAGGGGACATCTTACACAGTAATGTATTTAGACAATTAATTTCTCTACTGCAAGTCATGGATTATGCAGTCCCTACATCAGGAAACATGAGGAAGGGGCATGTAAGCTGCAGTAGTGTTGTTAAATAGTATATTGTCTAATTTAATTGACCACCTGTGGACCAGACTGGCAGCCAGCCTTCACAGAGGAAAAAGACATACCATGCCAGACACCTTGAAAAATGCATAATCTTGTCCATTTTTCCCAGCTTTACAGCCTCATCCTTTACACTCAGAACAACCAAACTATTTCAAAATATTGGCTACTTGCTCTTCTTTTTCCTAGTGTCTTTGTACTACATATCATGTCCCACAGAATGGGCAGGATTGATCCTTCTCTGGATATTTAAAATGCTTTTCTTAACAAGTTGGTGGTTTGTGCCCTTTAGTAAATTGCCCATTTCTCCAGGAAATTTATTACAAATTGATTTCACATCTTGTGGCTGAGCTTGACCCCTCGTTCAAAGCTGAATCACTGCTCAAATGAGCTCTCCCATTCACTACGAGAAAACGCTAAAGGCATTCTGATAACTTCTTAGATGACTTAGATGCTGGAGTTTAAAGTGCTTTGCTAATGCTTAGGGTATTTTTGTAGACCTGTTCTTTAAAAAGGAAGAGATCTGATCTTGAAGAACAGATTTGTATTTGCAGATCTATGAACCAGTATGGATTTATTCCCCAGAAAATAAAATCTCACCCAGCATATCACTTTCACTCTGATTTGCAGTGCTGCCAACCTAAGCTTCATTTCCACTCTTGCAACATGTTAAACTGCAGACCCAAAAACTTAAAGTTGTATTTCCCTCTGTGATTGCAAAGATCATATTTAGCAAGCCGAGAAACAACTTTCCTGTTTCCAGCACAAATACATAGGAATAAATAATTTGCTGGCCTGATGGCAATTTTTATCAATTTCTAGTGAACTTTGTGATTCTAATTTCTAAGAAATATATCAAAATGACAAATCTGTTTCTAGTTAGTCTATTTCTAGTGTATACAATTTTCTTTTTTGACATATTAGCCCCAAAAAGGTCATCTTCTAAGGGGTCACTTTTTTCCTAACCTGCCTTTGTGGGTAGCATAAATATTACAGTATGGTTAATTTTTCACTGTGGGAGAATGAGCTACTCCAGTCAAACGAAAGTACAGATAAAATGGAAATGAAAAAAAACACACACAGTTTACATGTCACCTTGATCTACCCGGTCTTGTTATCTCTACAGAACGTGAGTAGCTCTACAAATATGTTCAAGTATGCCTCTGGTTTAAAAACTCTGCCCTTAAATGACTCAGGACTTCTCTGCAGATTATTGTAGGTGACCTGTATAGCACGTTTCCTCAGTATGTTTTTTCATGCACTTAATTTTTCCTCAATGCCGTGAGCACCCTTCTTCTGCCCCATATACAGTTTTTTTGGCCTGGAAGAGTACCCAAACTATCTTTTCTTTAAGATGCAGCCTGCCTGCCAATGCAGCCATCCTTCTGCCTCAATGATCTAGCCCTGTAGAGGAAAGGTATTATTTACCTGTATGAAGGTCCTTTATATGTTAACTCCCTTCTGGAAGCATCCTATTCTACAATCTGCTGCTCCACCATAGCTTTCCTTCTGAAAGTAACAGAATCCCTGCTCAGTGCAAGAGTCTTTGGGCTTCTTTGTCTGTCCCAAAGATCCTCTCAGAGTTTTCCTCTAAAGAAAGTGAACAAGCACGGAGACATCAGGCCATGCAATAAGGGGAGAGATCCTCTAATCTGTGACCATGTTCAGTGACACTGCCTTTACTCTGACTATCCAGCCACCCGTATGTGTTGATTGGCTAGATGGTATTTCCAGAGCTGCACATAACTGCACCATGATTTTGTTTATAGGTTATGTTACACATGATTATGTCATGTAATATGCCGTAATTTTAATGAATTGTGTTATGGAGCATGCATTTATCTTGTTATTGACCACCTTTATCTAGACCAGCAAACATGGCTGATGTGACAATCTTATAGTTGTGATCTTGTTTCCTGTGTATTGCAGCTTTCCATTTCTGAGACCTTCTTGTCTTCACTATGTTTTGAACAATTCTAAATACAAGATAAAGTTTCAGAAAAAAAAAGAAAAAAAGAAAAAAAAAGAGAGCTGAATTAGAATAACTGGACTGGAAAAGTATAACTACTCCTTGCAAATGGAAAGTTTGCTAGGAATTCCCATTACAAAAATGAGAGCTAAATAACCCTAGAATTTGCCACAGAAAACAGAAGAAAAGCCGTGTAGATCATACACAGTGCAATGTGCTTTTTCCAGGTGGTTAAATCATGTCCCCATTTCTATCTAGAAAAATGGGCTTGCCCTTAAAAAATGCTATTTACTATAAGAAAAAAATCTTAGATCTAGTGAAGTTTTTTCATATCTTAAAACTTCTTACGCATAAGAAGCCCACTAAAGCACACAAGCTGTGTGGAAAATGCAATACAATGGAAGATCAATATGAAGCCATCTTCATCAGGTTTTATAAGGTTTAATTCAATTTCATAGATTTTAATGGTGAACCATAAAGTTCCTTGAGCCTGATTTCATCAGTATCATCAAAATCACTGAAGTTTCCTAAATTAATCTCTGAAATACTTAATATACTTTATTTAAAAAAATAGTCTGAATACAAAAGAAATCATTCATGAGAATATTCCTCTTTTCATGCCATGCTTCCAACATTCATAAAATTCTTACTATTTTAGAAAAAAGTCTCTTGTAACCAATATAAATTTCTCTTGTTTCAAATTGTGGACATGAGATATTAATATAACAGGTATGGTAAACAGGAAAAGAAGTAGACAGTGATTTCCTGGCCCCCATCTGTGTATATATATAGAGAGAGAGAATAAAAAAACCAGCTGCTAAATTAGTATTTGGAAAATGAATTAACCATTACTCGTTTCCAGGTATTCTGGCTTTTCTATGATTTTTCTCTAAAACTCCAGTTTACAAACACACATCTTTGGCTATCAACATCAAATCCCAAGATAACCAAAAAACAAGACATGATGTCAGAAATGAAAATTTTATAACTTAATTTCTCTGGTTTATGATTCTGCTTATGTGTTCAGGTGATTAATTAGTCATTTATATTTTACTCTTTAAATTTTGTCTATTGATGAGAAACACTGAAATTTCTCAGAAAACTTTGCTGACTTTAAGTACAGTTAGCAATCTTATTCCTAATTATATGACTCTGCATTTTTTTATTGATACATACGCTTAATAAGACATTTATTAAGAACTCTCCGTTGTTCAATATTAGTAGCCTAGCTTTATTATTTACAATCATAAATATTACTGTTTGCCAACTTGACCACAAATAAATGTATAGGTTCTCTCAGATGGTTAAAAAAAGAAAAAAAAAAAGCTGAGAATCAATCTTTCTATGAAAGTTATAAACTTTCTATCCTTTACATTTATTTTTAGAGATGTGCTGGCCTGATTTTATTTCATTTGCAATTTAATTTATGCTCCATTACTTTTATATTATATTAATTTTGGGTACCAAGTAAAATTACACAGTTGCTGCAGCATATTAAATTAAAACTAGTGCTTTTATCAGCCTCTTTAGAAATCTAAAAAAAAACCCCCTATATTATGTTATTTTGACAAGATCTGATTGATATAAATTAAATTGTTATCCTACTTTAGTTTTAAATTAATTAAACTTCATACCAATTGTTCCATTCTTCTGCCTATAAATGATGCTATGATGACAGGATTATAATTACTTGAGTCACTATGTAGCCTTTTAAAATACTGGAAGAAAATTAGCTTACTTCAACTACTCTGGAATTTCCTCAGTATTCCAAGATTTATTATGATTTAGCATTAGTTTCCAAAGATCTTAACATTCAGCTTTGTCAAAATCTTAGTTGTAAAAGTTTAAGTTAATTGTCCAGTGTTTGGGGGTGGGGAAGCACATCTGCCGTAGGGAGTCCTTAAACTTTCCAAGAGTTCTTGCATTTCAAAAATCCTGCACATTAGTTATATATTTTTCCACTGGGGCTTTATTTTTAGATCTATTTCCATAATACTGGTGGTTAGCAAATGATTTCCTAATAAATTAGCCTTGCCTTTTAATTTCCGATTTTCTCCTTAATTTAGAATTTCTACTTAATTTAGTACAGTTCCTAGCCATAAATCAGGGTGCTGGTGCATAATTTAGCTCTAATGTGCCACATTGTTCACGGGGCTGTGACTGCTGCAATGAGTGCCCCTGTTGAGCGAATAGCAATAAGCTTACAAACCAAGGCTGGGGTTTTTTTGTGGGCTCTGCTTGTCAAAGTTCACTGAATGCCCCAGCAGTTTGATGTAGCTCTTCTTCCATTGACTTCATTTCCCTCCACAGCTAAAAAATTAGTTGAACCTCTAAAGCTGTCGTTGGCCGTCCATATTTATGGTACGTCCATAGGAACATATTGGCCAAGAACAGGGCTTTTTTTTGCAGTAACCACGAGGGGGCAGGGCCTGGAGCTGTGTTGATATGGCCAAGACCTCAACCTTACCTCATTGCCAGAGATGAAAGAAAGGGACTCCCTCTCTCTCACCTCTTGGAAGAAAAGTCATTCATTTTCCTGTGGCAGGAAAGTGCGGCGGACTGAGAGTCTGTCCATCATTGGTTTTTTTGTCCTGGGCTTGGTGAGCATTTTCCATGTAAATCATCCTATCTTTGTACATTTTTGTTATTGGCATTTTTGCTGTTACTGTTAAATTTCTTATCTTGTTGCTGTTTTCAGTTAATTTTTCTTATCTCAACCCGTGACCTCTTCCTTTTGTCTCTCATCAGAGAGGGCAGCCGAGGGGCTTGTGGTTTAGGGACAGGTTCCCCAATATAACTCCCACTTAAAAGAATGGGAGTTATATTGGGGAAACCTTTCCTAAACCATGACATTCCCACAAGAAGGAATCCATATATTCGTTGCTACGTTTTTCTATTCTCCTCTTATTTCTTTTCTCAGTAGGGGGCATGAACAGCAGGGAAGACTCAAAAACAGGAGCCTTGGCTAAATATTCTGTGGGGTGACTACATTGGCTGTACATGAGGAAAAACAGATGAGCAACATGAGGAATAACAGAGTGATCTACATTGTCAGAAAAAATTTTTATTAAACATCACTGGTAATTATGGTGTTGGTCAAACATTGCCCATGGTTTAAGAAAAAGCAAAGTGAAATAAATCATAAAACAAATATTTTCTTGTAAATGGAGGAGAACCATAACAAATGTGCTCTGTAAATTTATCATAGAATCATAGAATCACGGAATGTTTTTTGTTGAAGGAGATCATAAAGATCATTTAGTTCCGGCCGCCCTTGCCATGGGCAAGGACACCTTCCGCAAGACCAGGTTGATCAAAGTCCTATTCAAACAATGTAAAAAGAATTAGAATTACTTTTTGGTGAGGATTTAGCTGCTAACATATTAAATTTTATTTTATTCATGTTTTGTTATGGGCAGATGATATTTTCAGAGCTATTTTAGATGTAAAATGCAATGGAAAATCCCAGCTGATACACATTTTTTTTCTTATTCATGGTTATAAATGTGCAAGTCCTGAAATTTCTATTGTGGGTGGCTTATGCTATTCCTGCTCCTATTTTAAGTAGCAATATTTTATCTTTTGAGGTTGATACATAGCAGAAAGCTCATCAGTTCAAAAAAGATTGTTTAACAAAGCTCTAGCTGTGCCTGCTCTGGCTTAGATGATGCTTTTTCTGTGGCATGTCCAACTGACACTGTATTTCATGATATTTCAGGCTAAAAGAACACCCAAAGCTGTCACTACAAGGTACTTTTTCTCCCTCTTGCATTGCATCAAATAGGTGTGGTAGGAAAAGACCCCGTGGTTCTGCACTGCATTCCCAGCAATGAAGTGCCTGCTGGATCAACCACCCTGTGGTGTTAGTGTCTCTGGGACAGTAGAACACCTTTGTCAGTAACTTAACCCTGGTTCCCTTCCTGCCCCACATCTTACCCATTTAGAAACTTAGGTGTAAACCTTCAGTTTAGACATTCAGTCCCTATAGACCAGGTTGCAAATTTCTCTGTTGGTTGCTTGAAACTATATTCAATTTCCTTAACTGTGCTTTTATCCAGTGGATACGAAGCATTTATGATGTTTTGGGACAGAGGAAGCTTATATGACTCATTTGGTACAGATACAGATATTTTCAATGTCTGACATGAGTTTTCTTGGAGATACAAAAGATACCAAGAAAAGATTTTTTTTTGTACTACTGGACAATAGTGAGAACAAATTTAACAAAACCTGACATTAAACTTTTTTTTTTTTGTGGGTAATGAGAAATGTTTCTGTGGAATACATGGGGAGAGATGCACCAACAAAAGAGTCAGAATATACATAAAGGTAGACTTCATTTTCCTGTTCTTGTTTAAGACCACCTCAAGCTAACCAACTAATACAATTTGCCTTGTTCTGAAAAAAACTGTTCAGAATAAGGGAGATGTGGGCAACTCTTTCGAATGTACACATCTGAGATGTTTGTTGAGCTTGGAATTGGGGCTTCCAAATCTTGTGCATTTGTGCTTTGCCCCTGAAAAGAGCATATCAATTGTCAAGGTCAGCCCAAAGGCAGAACACAGCTTCCCCTCCTTAGGGGGAGTGTCTGTAGGGGAAACCCCCTGTCATATTCTCTTTGACCAGAGGTAAATGAAAGACCTGGGGCCTGATCCAAGCAAAGTACACCAAGCCTGATAAAAAGACCCCACACAGGCATTAAATCAAACCTTTCATCTCCAGAATGATATGTAGGCTCCATTTGTCAGCACTAAATGCCATTTGAAAAAGAGAATAAATGTTGATTTCCATTAGGTAAGGAAAACATTCTGGTGGTGTCGACCTTGACAGCATCAGTGTTCCCAAATGGGCTGTTGAGATGTATCCCATTCCCTTCAGCTGGAATTAGACATGAGTGAATCAAATAAAGTGTGATTAATAGTATTTCCAGTAATATTTGTCCTTGTGAAGAGTTGATATTTTAAAAAATTTATTTCTCCTCCTTTTTTTTTTCCTTTTTTTTTCTTTTTTTTCCCTTATACTGGAAAGTATTTAAGCTCATACCTTGATCTGAAAATTTAATATATAAAAGGAAAGACAGGAATTTTCCATGCTCTATTCTCTTAGATGCGTAGAACTAAAGAAACACCATTGAAACTGCAACAGTTGGAATCTTGTTAATTCTTTGAACTTGCAAGAAGCAATTTTCTCCAAAGCCTCTAAGTTAAATATTATAATTTCTCAAATTGCCAGGAAAATGAGAGCGAATAGGATCTCATTCATTGCAAAGATGTCAATATGCTTTTCTCGTTTTTATTTTCATTCTTATTATAGAAACTACACTTGCAAAATAAAATATTTGTTTTCTTGACAAGTGCTGAGGGAACTATTTGACTGCCTAACAGGTTTTGAGAAAACCTAAACATTGCAGGATTTTTTTTACATAGATGAGCTTTCATATTTTCATTACAGTCTTGCACATACAATTGTTTAACATAAAGACAAACTTTTCTAAAGATTATTTGTCTAAAGAGAGTTGGTCTACTTAAAATAATATGCTGCTGTCACTGATTTTATTTGTTTAATAATTGCACCTTTTATTGTACATTTTGCACGAGAAAATAGAACATATTTTGAAAAAAAATGAAGTCAAAGTTATTCTAGAAAATGTGTACATGGATTTAATGATATACTTTACTGATCAAGAAGCGAATTCTACAAGTAAGAAGTAATTACAGCGTTACAGTGCAGCTGTATTCCTGCAGTTATGCCTGTCTGAGAGGACAGGCTGAGCCAACGAATGGATAATGAAGACAAGCAATAGACACGGACCCTTATGCTTTGTCAATATGCATTAGCTGCAGTCATGAAAGGTGATGTAACACAAGAGGAATAAATAATTGCCATCCAAGCACAAGGCAATATTGTCCATCTCAGAGGCATCCAGCTGCCTGTGGGTCTGCCCTGTGTAGCTCCCAGTGAAGGATTAGCAGAGAAATAATGGAGTGCTGCTTATGGGTAAGCGCATTATGTACATATAAGGGGAGAAGGTGGAATGTAAATAGGCGTATCCCTTCTTCCCATCACCTGCTGTCAGCAAAAAAGTTTTGGCAAAAGGGATGTTTACTGTGATTTAGCAGCATCAGGAAGTAGGAATTGACCTGATTATAGCAGCAACTCTCAGGCTTCAGCACTTTTGCTAATCATATAAAAGCCTAAAGATGACTTGGGAACTAAATTTAAGCTTAGGGATTGGAAAGCTCTGACTGGAGAGTCTTAGCTGGAGGAGGAGGATTGAACATGTGAGCTGAGGAGGGGCAAGCACCAGACCTAGCACTTAGAGCCAAGCCTTCTGGCTGGGGCTGTGACACCTCCAGCTCCTGCCAGCTGCCAGTCTGTGTGACCCTCTCCTCACCAGAGCAGCAGCACTGCCGTGTGAGCTCCGGTGCAAGCTGGCTTGAATGGAGCAATTTCTAAAAACTGGGTATCCACTTTATCTGTCTTTCTTCTTTCCAGTTACACAGGCCAGTGCTTGAACACATTTTCAGCCTGGTCGTCAGGTACACACAAGTATATCACCATATTCCCTCTAAAATTCCTCAAATATTAAGGTAATTACTGCATTATCAGGTAGGTATTACTAGGGAGCATAAATAGGAGAAAATGTGTTGAGGAAAAGATTGCTTAAACACAGGTCTGCCTGTGCTGTGGCAGAACTGAGGTAATCATGGCTCAACACTATTTTGTGCAGTGCCTGTACAATGAAACATAAGCTTATCTTGCAGCTTATGATGTGACTATGACATTAGAAAAGTACAATTACATCACTATAATAGCTTAATTTTATAATGGCTTTTAACCTCTGATTTCATTCTAGAATTTTCAAGACATTTATTCTATACTTTTACTTCATGAGATATTTGTCCCTACAATCTCCACATTGTATTTTATGTACTAGGAGCAAGACATTTTCAGAGAGAGGCTCTTGGATTAATTTTCTACCTGTTCAGTCAGGGAGAGAAATTTAACTACTATTTTTAACTACTTGAGCTTTTAACCATTTGTTATAATGGTATCAGATGAGCTTGGAATATTGTTTATTTGCTTGAAACAGATCTGCTTTATTTTTCTGCTGAATGGAGTTTCCAGTTATATCAGTTTTGCTGATCTACATCTCAATATATCTAGACTTCTGACTTCAGTCATTTTGACCTGAGCAGAATATTGTACAACTAGTTATTGTTATATATGAATCACCAATTCTGAAGCATTTTCGAGCTATCACATAAAGATGACTATAATTCAGAGCTGTGTGACTGCTGCCACCCACCTGATCTAAGAAGTCTCTATTTCTGAACAAGACAGACCTGAGCTCCCATACAGGCTGGGGAAGGATATATGATATTTATCTGGTGTCTCAGAAAAGTGATGTTTTTAGAGGGTATACTCTGTAAAGCTCAGGTTCATAACATCCTTTTCATCAATTCAGTTAATGGTTTTAGGGTATTCTAATGTGAAGGGATAATATTTCATTTGTTATCTGGAAGAGAAAACACAACCAAATTATGGCATTTTAATGTTATATTATGAACACATATAGAAAGTCTTTCAAAAAATATAATCTGAAAAAATCATTAGTATATCTAATTTAGATAAAGCATAATCACTGAATTGTATTATTTTCATCCATTTGTATCTATGTATTGCAACTACTTACGTTTTTAAAGGCATATAGGGACTAATTTTTCCATGTTAGCAAATACTCAGAGTTATGTGTATATAACCTGGCAACTTGCCGTAGCTATGAAATGACTGCAGCCCTGACATTTTACTGTACTTGCTTTTAGCATTCTGCGTATAGAGAACTATAAACCTGTACAAAAGAAAGGGGAAGCTGACAGAATACCCACAGTTATAGCTCTAAAGAAAAAAATGGCTTCAGGAAAGCCATTTTGGAGAACCATTTCAAAGGAACAGAGGAAGCAGAAAAAATGATATCTTTCTGCTCTCTGCTTTACAGTAAAACTGCCTACTATTTCATTCTGTCCAATTCTCTTGGTCTGTTTGTGTGTTTTTTAGCCTGAGTCTATTTTTTCAATATGAAGCACAAACAAGGAAAAATGGTAAAAAGAATAGGTATAAATAAGTGAATAGTCTCCCTTTAAAGAGCTGCCTCCTTTATGGGAATTTAGTTGTAATCTTTAATGGAGAACAGAGCTAAAGAAAATGGGTCTATACTGCAGCTGAAATAAGAACTGAAATGAAACATTTCTGCTGAAACCTAACTTCCAGACACTAAAACCACATACTACAGTGTTTTAGCTTCTAATATTAATTTTACCAGACAAGATGTTTTTATTATCATTATTTTTATTTTCCTAATAGGACTTGGATTATTTTTCTCTCTCCTCCTCTTTTTTTCTCTCTTGATGTGTATGTGTGCACACATGGTGACATGCAGAGCCTTCTGAAAGAATGCTAGAGCACTTGAGTAATGCCTAGATAACATTAATATTTATTACTCGGCAATAATAACATAAAACAGATCTACCCAAACACCTGAACATATAGTGCTATATGCTGTAGAATCAGAAAAAAAAAAGTCTTTTTGCACCTCCATGACCTTAAAATATAAGTAAGTTAACTTGTGATTCATATATACCATTTTTGTGCTGAAAACAGCTGAGTGTGTCAAGTTGGATAATTATCTTCCAGCTGAGGTTATATCTGTGGTAGGTTTTCAGACAAAATTTCCGATTGTACAGGCTGTAGGATTACACTGTAAGGAACAGACCAGTTTAAATGGAATAGCAGGAAAACTTAATCAGGAATTAAATATGAATTGAGAAATAGGAACATCCATACATTTGTAAGGAAGAGGTGGTTATTGCCAGCTACAGAAACTATAGACAGGTAGTCAAGGTTTGGCCATGAATCAGGGAGAGATGAACCCCTTGGGAAGCCTCAGGTACCTTTGGTAATCTCACAGCATGCAGAGCACTCACCAATGCTAATGAAAGACTAAGGACTATATAGTCTCCCTTGCAAACCAGTTCTTACTTACAATAGGATTAGAACCAGCTGTTTTGTAGGAAGTCAACTATAATTTTAAGGACAATGAATGCAAAACGCATTAGGATCTTGAATGGGACAATTCAGAAATTTAATATTAAGGTGAAAAAAGTACCAGAGGGTGGAATATTTCTAGTTCATCATAACTCAGCAGCTAATGTATTTCAATAAGATTAGAAGAGATGTAATCAGATAAAAGAAGGAATTGTTCATTGACTGCATTATTTAAAGAGTGTTATCTTTCCCAATACCTTCATATGCAGCATAACTTGTTTTTAAGGTAAAAGTGAAGCAAATGTAAAAATGACTGTACAAAAGACCATGTGTTTTATGGGACTTTTTTACTAAAAGACACCTGAATGTATTTTCCTAATGCCACAGCCCACACTGATGTTATGTGATTATACTTTCCTAAAAGATTATTGGTACTGAATGAAGCACTCTGTTTCTCTGGTTGTGTGATTGGAAATACATGCTGTCTGACGCTGCCTAAGACCTTTTGTTTTAAAAACACATTCTTTTTTTCCCTCTGATTTGGAGACACCAGACAAGATCGAAAGACAAGATGAACTACTGGATGCTAGCCTGTGCCTCTGGATGTTTGACTCACTTCTTGCCCTTGCCCTCAGTGTCCAGAGCTCATGGTCTGCAGGAATGTGTCACCACCAGTCAGTAGGGTTGTGATGTTCCTTGTAAATTCTCATCAGGCTGAACAAAGACACTGGACCATGTGTCAGAATGTTTGTGTTTTTTATTATACAGTCAACATAACTCCAGCAACCAGCCCACTATTTAGGCTGAAAAGGCATTGGCTACCAAGTCCTTAATATGATACAGGGCACTTCATTAAGTTCTCAGTTCCCACAACAAGCTCCTCAAAAGGTGCTGGCTCACAAGCCTCAGCACATTCTCACACAAGAAAATTGTGGGGTGGAATATAATAACTATGCTTTACCCAGGCAAAGGAAAGAAAGGAAAAAAAAAAGAATATCACCAGTCCTTAGATCCTGCATTGATCATGCCACATGTACCCTCTGGAGCTGGGGTTGGGAGACANCACCAGTCCTTAGATCCTGCATTGATCATGCCACATGTACCCTCTGGAGCTGGGGTTGGGAGACAGAGGAAAAGAAAGAGAAGAAAGAGAGCAAGCGAAAAGAGAGAGGGCGCCCAATCTGCTTCCTTTAATCATTAACCTGGTGCACATCTCTTATGCAAACTAGATTTTTCATGCTGTTTTGTTCATGCAGGCACATCCAACTCGTCTCCAGTGAGTTGAGAGATGCAGGGTGGGCCTGAGCACGAGTTTCAAGGCAGAGCAGGAAGTTGGCTAGAACAGCACTGGCTCACATCCATGGGACCCTCTCCTCTCATCTCCATTCCTGAAGCAATACTCAGAATGTTTCAGACAAAGCAAGCTTAGGTCTGGTCCTCCACAGTGAGCAGTGCAGAAATGAGAATGACTGATCCGGGAGGTGGGGAAAGATGCCCCTCATGTTACGTGCCAGATTTAGCTCTGGTTAGGGTGCTTGAAGATTCCCAATTAACTCAGCTTAAGGCACATTTTAAAGGAGAGGCTGTGATACTGCAATTTCCTTACAAAATCTCTTTAATCCCTACTGCAGATTAAGTAAAAGAGACATCAGGTGTTAACTAATATATTTAAGTAATCTCTGCATTGTATTCCCTGTTCTAAGATTTTGTTCTAAAATTAATTTAAGCCCTTTTGGTGTATTTAATTAAAAATATTGTTCTCCTTTTAGCTAGACATTATTCAGAAAGAGGGACATTGAGAAGCAAAGAGCGGAATCTTTAGGAAATAAATTTAATCTTGAATATCAAGATTTCCCACTGATTTTTGAAGTGGCAAACACTTCATATTGTACTTCAGCAACATACAAAAGCATTCCTATTGCACCCAAGCTAAATATTAATGTAACTGATAGCAAGGTGAAAGCTGTCATTGCAGTATGTTTTATTTTTAAATAATTTTCAAATATCAAAATACCTACAGTAAATATTTAAATTGAAAAATTGGCATTTTTTTATTTCAGGAAAGACTCTCAATTGCATAAAAATAAGAGGAGAATTGGCTAAATATTTAATTTTGTTCAGTTGCAGGAAAGAAACCTTTCCAAATCTGCTATATCAGCAGTCTTCAAATCCTACTTCTTTGACTGAAAAGGCATAAAAATGGAAACAAATGAATGTATGTTTTGTTTGCTTGTTTTCTCTCCAGGAATTGTGTTTAAAATAATGAAATGGGTAAAGCATATCTTATTTTTCAAATCTGGCCTCTTACTGTCCATTTTCTAGATGTTCATTGGAGTGAATTCATCAATGTGAGGAGCCTTCCTCCACTTGTTGAATGTAGATATGTCTAAATGTTTTGTGTATACCTGTTGAATACGAACATGTCATATAAATACATTTTCTTGCAACTTAACTCTGACAGTAGTTAAATCTACTTTGGTTATTCCCCAATCTACGTAATAACCCAATAATTTGAGTTATCAGACTTTTTAGATGAACAAATTGTATACCCTGGAGTCCATTGACTTCAAATAGAACCTTGCAAATTGAGCCAGAGACATAATGACATATTCAGAAAGAATATAAATAGTAGGTTAGTCACTCCTCAGTGAATACTGTGAATAATTTAACTTGCGCCTGTTACTGTTCAATTTGACCCATATATTATCTCTCAGGTACCAACCAGGAAGAAAAGTTTTGCTTCCATTAAATGTCATTAGTGGCACTGTCATTGTGTTTCCTACTCCGTTTTAGAGGAGTAAGCCAAAGCAAACTAAGAGGTTTTAAAATTTGCCACTAATTTGTCAACATCACATGTTCACTTTTAATTGTCTACAAACAGAATAGAAAGAAAAAATAGGACACCCTGGGAAAAAATTCCAAGTGACATCCTGAACATACACACACAGATAAGTTTTCTCCTTCTTAAAAACTTGACTTCTATAACCTTTTAGGAATACACCCCCTACTTCACATTTGCATTTTATTTATCCTGGTTTTAATGAGATCTCATTTGAAAATGCAGTCTTATATTTTAGCTCCTGGAATTTGTTTATATTAATTCTGGAATTTGTAAATATCCACCCATAAGATTTTATCTGCCTAGAAATGAATGCAGCATCCTGACATGCAGAGCTGCTACCGGGAAAATTTGGTACATTGGTATTACAATTGTAGCAACAGTGTTGGAAAGAGCATTGATTTGAATAATAAGGTAGATTTTTAGTGAAAATTTAGCATATAAACTATTATCCAAACTTTAATCTTAAGAAATATGTTTTTGTGTGTAAACTAGGATGTTACTTATTTTGAAGGTCTGGAACTGTATTCTGGGCTATTATTGTGAGTTAATACTGGTAATATTACAGTGAAGTTCATGTATGATATGAGAGGATTTGCAATGATGATGACGATGATGATGATGATATATCCTAGGAGATTCCAGAAACCAAAATAATTCTATGAAATATTTCCAAGGGTATTTTAACAGTACCTTCACATAAATATTTTATTATTTATATGCTGGGTTCCTGTTTATAGTGTATTTTTCTTCATTTAAGTCCTTTTCATGAATGAGGTCGCAGAAGCTTGTCACCTTTTACTCAGAAAAATCGTATAATAATGTTTTGCAAAACTAGAGCTTACAAACACTGTGGAAAAATAAACAAGTTGATAAATCTCCCAGAAAGTCCTAAAAGGCAGTTTTTGAAAGGGTCAGGGCCTAAAAAATATTAAACCTACTCGTTATGTTTTGGTTTTTGCCAGAGTACTTTCCCTTGCTGTGAGTAGGACCATGGAAAAATAAACCCCTTAGAAATACAGAGTAAGCCAGACACATTCAGTGATCAGGAGCTCTCTGCCTGGCAGGAGCAGATGTACCTTTCTCAGATCAGAGAAGGGAGCAATGAGGGCTGTATGAGCATCTTTATCGTAGATTAACAGCAGGAACTGAACAAACAAATCATAACATGATCACCTACACTGAAGAATGAATTTTCATTACACTGACTTTTATCCTCTCTGTGGAACAGGCACGAAGAAAGCTATGAAGTGAAAAGAAAGGTCATCTTCCTTTTCTCATTCCTGCGATGATAATGCAGTGATAGGGGAGGACTCTTTTCCCAAAGAGGAAGGTGAAGACACTGGCAGAGGAGTTTAGTGGGATGCTTGCAACAGAATGGTTGTCCCATTTCACTTTTCACTATTCAGCTATTCCAGTTTTGTTTTCAGTCTTTATGCAGGGCAGATAATCTTGCTCATGGATTTTTCCAGTGCAAAAAGGGTAGAAGAAAGGGATCTATATTAGCTGTTGGCAGGTAAGGCGAAACCCTGATTCTATACTCCCTTGTCTTTTCTCTCTTGCATCTCTAGTATTCAGTGATTTTCTCCCTTTTCACCTATTCTTACAGTAAAGAATCTTCACAAGTGGAGCCAGCAGCATTTTGGAACCCATCATAAAAACCCAATACACTTTATACTAAAATGAAAGGCAAGTTTGCTACTTTAGGGTGAGTATCAATAGATTGCAAGGACCTCCTGGGACAATAGATGACTGCATTGACCAAAGAAACTAGAGTCCAAGTCAGACGAGTGAAGAGATATTCAGAAGCATTCACCTAAAAGGATTGGGTATCCTTTCAGCTTCAGTAAACAATAGTATTTCATAACAACACAGATGGTTTTCCAGAAGCTTATGGTGTTACAATAAGGAGGTGAAAAGCGAAAGATTAATTTACCATAAACTTATATAAAGTCTCTGATCTGAAATGAAATTTGATGTTCATTACTAAACTTATCACAGCAGGAGAAGGAATTCAAAGGGAGAGTTGAAACAGGGTGGCAGTGAAGTTTCTTGAAATTTTCTACTGCTAAAAGGTGTTTCAAAGAGGGGTTTAATTCACTGTTACAAAAACTACAGAGTGGGTTAAAACTTCATCCAAAAATGTTCTTGAATCTTTTCATATTAAGACACACTTTTGAAAGTCACACAAAGTGAGAAAACCAAAATTAGGAGGCCAGAAGTTCAAACTAGAGTACTTTAGAAGCCTGAATAAAGAATTCCTGGAGGTTTTATAAATTTGTTAGCAGTGTCCTACAGGGCCATTAACTTCCAATAAAAGATATAAAAGGTGTACTGCATCTCTGGAGATTGGTAATGGGATGTACAGCGTTCACCTCTAGCTTGTTAGGTCAAATCTACCCCATGCTAAAAGAGGTCTTTCTGATGCTGGTGTCAAAGTTGGTGGGTCAGCTACAGTTCTTTCCTAAGTTCCTCAACTTCAGTTATTGTTATCTAAGCTTCATGCCATGAGCAGGATCTACACAGAATGAAGTGATTCTCTTGAAATTGGTTATGAGAGTCTGTGCATTTACCACTTGTCATTGTACTTCTCCAGAGAGAGAGATGGCTATTACCATTCAACCTGATACTTCCAAACCAGAATCTTACTGCATTTAGAAGTAAAACATTTTGCTAAGAAAAGAACACATCCCCACTCCCACCCAGTTATTTAGCAAGTATCTATTAATTTTTCTACAAAGACTGTTTGTTGAGTCTTCACTATCACTTAATTTACAACTCCCTTCTCTCTACATTCTTGGGGAACACCTCATTTAAAAGCTCTCCACTCTAGATCATAATCTTTCCCAGGTTCAACTCACTCTTAACATGTTTTTTGATTGCTGGTTTCTTCAGTTGCCCTGTAATTACCTATGAGTGTTTGTTTGGAGGCAATTGTGGCCATTGTGCTACTCCACTGCTTGCTTCCACCAGCATCACCCTATTAGCCCAAGTCAATATAGTTATATTGAAAAAAAATCCACCCACCCTGTATAGGAATGTATTAATGTCATATTGACCATCTCTCTCATAGCTCACCACAGTACTACACATTTGTATCCCTAGGTAAAGCATAACATCACTCCCTAGTTTCCTGTAACCTGCCTGGTTGGATTTAAGGTAATTCCCAGAGGGTGAGAGATGCATTCCTTACAAAGTACACCACCAGGCAGCCAACCTTGATGATAATAGCAAAGAATGCTGCAGTAGCACTTGTTGCTTCTGAAATGATTGTATCTTAAGTCCTAGTGAAAAAATGGAGGATGGATAAAGTCAGTTGCCACCCTCTGTGCTGTTAGTCCTCAGTGGACTTCATGTTCAAGGGCAGTGATGCACGAATCATTGCTGTGCTAATCACTCACATAAATGTAGTACACTACAGTAAAAATATAAACATAAAAGCTCATTTTGAGCTTATAATGATAAGCACTCAAGAATTAAATAACATCAAGATTAAAAATGTTTGAACTTAATTTACATCCAAACTCTCCTTTGTGCAAATGCATTATCATACTGTCTTTAATTACGTGGTGATATGATGTTTCTTCTGCAAGATTTTCATTAGGTGAAAATCTGATAAGCTGAGGAATCTTGCTGGTTTAGTAAACATCCTTTAAGTAGAAAATCTCTGTAAATGCTACAAACAAATTTTAAAAGTTTTCTATCATAAGAGTAGTTTAGTTCTACGGAGATTATAAATCCATGATGATGTCAAGTAAAATAAAGAAAAGCAAATCAATTAAAAATCAATATAATTAAAATTATCTTGATACCAGTCCAGAGGAAGGAGTGATTCCAGTGTATTTCAGAATTAAAATTTATCTATAGCTGAGCCTGGTTAATGTGGTCATTAGATGTTTAAAAGCTTATTTTATTTGTAGAATAATGAATTTTCTTACTTGTTTCGTAATACTTAACCATGTAAACAATACTTTAATTTAGGTTTGCTCTTCTGGTGCTCTTTAAAAGAATATCTGTTACATATTTTAGGTGATATTATTTGCATTAAAAAACTAAAAGCCCAAATCCCACTCACATCATGGCCCCTTTTAAAAGTTTTTAAAGATCTACATGTTAAGTGTACACCATGTCCACCAAGGAACATTTTCTCCCACAATACAAACATGGCAAGTTCTGTCAGGACCATTGACGGGTGTAGGAAACACCATCAGATTATTGGTAGCCTTTTGCTATAAATTCCTAATGGATTATGGGCAGTTTGGCTGAGAAATTGTCTAGTTGTTCGATATCTAAACTCATTGTATTTTGCAGCTATTTGGTAGTCTATTTACTGTTTGGGAAATTAATAGCTAAGTATATTCCTTCAAAATGTGCTGCAGTGAGATAACAGAAGAAGAAATATTCAGTTATATGGTCACACAGGATCCATTCATTGTCTGTCACATTTAAGTGCAAATGCATGAGTGTAAACATAATACAAATACACTCAAGGACTTCTACTACAAACTTCAGAACATGCATAGAAGCAGGCATGATCTATGTGCACTTAGATCATCCTCCTGAAGGGTTAAACTAGTCTTGGGAGAGTNAAAAAAAAAAAAATTCTTACTCTGCTGTTGTGGTTTCTCATCTTCAATTGACCTGACACTCAGCTGTCGACAACACATACTGTATCCACACCTCTGGCACCAGAAAACCTGTCAATTATGACCATTTCCACATGGTTGTGAATTTGAGTCACATAAATGACCAAGGAAATGTTCACCCCTTGCTTGAGAATACCAAATATACATTGGAAAAGGAGAAAGCTTTAAGCATTTCATAGCATTTCTTTTCCCTTTCATAAACTGTTTCTAGAAAAGCTCTTACTTATTGTTTGTATTTTATTTCTTCTGATATATAGGATTCTTCCACCATGGAGCAAGCTGGTAGAACTGTAGACAAAGAACTTCTCCAGGAGTTATCTCTGACATCAGAACAAAAGATCACTCAGTTACACTTAAGGAAAAAGAATCACTGCAGTTTAGTGAAATCATGTGCTGGAAACTCAGGCGGAGTACAAGCTGTGATTTCCAGGTACTCTGCCTATTACCCTTTGCGTGAGTCTGTCAACAATCAGCAACTGAAATTTGACTTTCACTTTCTTGTGAATTGAAAAAGTTTTGGAAGTTGGGATCCCACAGCTCTGTAGGTCACAGCTCACGATTGCGAAAAGCGATGTGCTTCATCATCCTCGCTAATTTTGTATTGCAAGGGCTGTGGTGCTTACCCAAAGTTGTTAAATTCACCTTGCAAACTCTTTAAAGACATTATAGATGCGTAACCAACTCTAAGGACAATTAAGAACTACAGGTGCAATTGCCCATGGAATCTGCATCTGGCAGCCTCCCGAGTACTGGTGGGGTTGTGCCAATTCTGCAGGGCTGACTTAGGCTGACAAATTTCAGGTTGACTATGGCATCTGCAGGAAAAGTAGAAAGCAAAAGGAGGGTTAAAAGAAAGGAATAGGGGATTTTTCTGTTTGCTTGTTTGTTTTGTTTGTTTGTGTGCCCTTTCAGTAGGTTTTTTTGTCTCTTCTTCAAGTGGTAAACTAACTCTGAATGTCAAAATGCAGTAATATTAATCAGTCATAGCTTAAAGCTTAGAAAGTCTATTGAAAATTTAAGAATGCAGGCCTAGTGCTTAGATATGCCAATGTAGTTTTCCTGTTTTCCATGCACAAAGCTGTCAAAACTCATTAGACTGCAACAAAAAAGATTGGCTGCTGCACTGAAAAGATTTGAGAGAGCCCAAAATACAGAGCTAGACTGCAAAGGTGTCATGGATCTGCTTCTTCTATTTTGAGGGGTGTTGTCTCTGAAGACTTTCTTTCTCCCTTATCTCTAAAGGTAGCAAGGAATTCTTGATGATCCATAAAAGAAGTGGAAATGATAACTTGCTGTATAGTCAGGAAGAATCTTTGGTATAAGTTTATTTGCAGCATACAGACATAGTATATAACTTGCTTGCTTATTTGTTTATTTTTTTGTCATCTGTCTCTAATACGATAGACATTTCCACTTACTCTGCGTGATTTCTTCTTCCCAAGCCTCACTGATCCTTTTTGTTTGTTCTTGCAGAAGAGTCCAATAAATTTTTTCTTTTTTTTACACTCTGTTCTACTGAATTCAATACTAATAGCTCCATTCATCTTTACTCAGGCTGTTCTGTTTGACATCTGGAGAATCACTCTTGTGTATCGCTGTCTAGATATAAATAAGCATGACTGTTAAGTCTGCAAAGTTAACCACTCAAAAGTTAGAAGAATGTAAACTTACACTTGTTTTTCAAAATATTAGTACATTGCCTTGTGCACACATGTTACAAAAGAGTTTTACACTGATGCTGCTTTTTTAATAAGAACCTGAATCAATTGAGTAAAATCAATACTTTTTTTATTTATGTAGCATGAAGTCATTCATGATTCAAATGCACCCAATATACAGTTATTAATTTATGCCTGAATGGACTAATTGTGGTTTCATCAGAATACAAAATATCTCGATCTTTCTTGGACATTAAAGAATGTGTTTTTATGACAGTACAATAAGAGCAATCAGTATTGATTCTGTGCGGGGGCCTATGCAGGAGTGGCACGGGACAAGGTACCCGCCTATTTTGTAGGCCCTTTTGGAAACATCTGAGTCATGACTCTCCAGAACACTTAGGAATTACATCAGGGTGAGCAAAATTTGTGACTATTATCTCCTGCCATCAGAAAATGAGAATGATAGAAATTCTACTCAGAAAGTGAAATGTGAAATATTTTGAAATGCATACGTTAGCTTAAGATGTCAGACTTTGGGGGTGTTGTTGCACAGGAGAGGCTAAAAGTTCTGGGTGAATACAGATAGGGCACAAATGTAAAATCATGATGGATTGTATGAAGAAGAAAAAAATCCTTACATTATAAAAGTAAAATAAGGTTATCTTTAATACTTTCTTAAATGGTAAACCCATTTAAATTATAAGTTTAAACCAAAATGAGGTCTTTGCTTTCAGTAAAAAATGCACAACACTAGATCATCCAGAAAGGGAACTAAAAACAAAAGCAGCACAAAAAGAACATTGGAAGATACATGGCTTGGAAAATTACACCTAATCAAATGAATTTTTGTAAAGTAATGAATGGCTAAAATCAGGGTGTCATAAGGGGGACCACTAGTTTATCTTTGTTATTGCCTGCTACAAAATAGTCATTGAAAGAGAACATTTTGCTTTGTGTTTCCATACAAAAGAATTTTATGGTTTCCAAATCAACTGATCCAGCTGCAATGAAATGCTGATGCCTCTGTACTATGTACTGTTTGAGGAAGGGATAATGAACTTTTAATTTCTTCTGAGGATTAATTACAACTCCCAGCCTGAAAAATCACTCTTGTGTGGCATTCATTCTTGGTGCACCAAGATATGTACAGATAGTACATAAAGTATTGTCATTCCAATTTGAGTTCCACTGTGCACCTACTTAAAGTCTGTAAAACTTTATTTTTTATACTTCTGGAAACTACGCTTTGCATTGGATGAATTCATTGCTCTCACTTGGTGGAGGGGAGGGCAAATACAGCAAAAATGAAAGATATTTTTAATTTCTAACTGATTCCAATTCTATTTGTTTTCTATTACATTCCAGCTGACTTGCTGCTGCACAATGGGTCAACAACGATTTTTAGATTAATTCCTTATTGACATATAAATAGTTAGAAACAAGTAAGCTTCTTAGAGATTTGCTCATCAGTTTGGATCTTGCACGAACATCTTGTAATTCTTCCATCTTCTCTTTCTTTTATTTTCCCTACAACAGAACAATTTTGCTAAAGGCTTTCTACAGGCTTACTTCTTGAGGAAAGATTACTTTTACATGCAGTGTCAATGACTTAGATTTAATGGTAGCAGCCATGATAATGCCAAGGCTTAATACAGACACTGTAGCTACTGTAGGTCAGCTATCTTTCACTCTCTTTCTTTCAAACATAAGAGGTTTGTAAAACTGTGGGCGTTCTCTTTCAGGGTAAAAAACTGTTGGTGAATTGAGGCTATTACAAAGTAATGTGAAAACCTCCACAGTGTAATGGGACGGAGAACCACATAAGTAATTTCTTCAATTCTTGCATTATATTTCAATGTTCGAGTTCAGGCTCACTCTGAATATGTTGTCTTTTTAGGTCTGCATGCCTGTTCTGTGGAGAGCAAAAAAAGCATTGGTATAGAAGTAAAAGTATTGTGACACTCCCCTGAAGTGTGAAATACAAATCCATTACTATTAATGACCATTTCCCTATCACATCTGGTTCCTTACCTTGCTGGCTTTATTTAAAGTATCTTAGGGCATTTATGTCTTATCCAGGAACAAATGTCTTCATTTTTTCTTAATTTAAATGAATAATTAATTAATTAATTAAATTATTTTTAATAATCCTTAGGGTAATCCCTGAATAATTTACAGCGTGATAGAAATATGCACAGTGACTGTTCAATGTGACTATTGAACTCCCAAAAAGTCCTTGGTTGTGTTCATGTTTGTGTGTGCTTGTCCTAAAATTTATAGCAGCTGATTCCCTAGGAGGGAAAGAGAAGTACATCTAAAGAAAGGCTTGGCCTGTGGTAACTTAAACCATGGAGCAGAGCTAACATTGAGGAGAAAACCTTGCTATCGTTAGAAGAATGTGAGGAGTGATGTAGGAAATCATGTAAGATACAATTTGTTGAGTTTGAAGGAAAAATTGAAACAGCAAAACCTTTTGCAAAGAGGCCCTAGATCTATAATTTCCAAGACTCAAATGTAAGAAAAAGAGAGCAGGTCAAGGAGTCACAGAGTAACAAATCCTTTGGCATGCATATGCCTCCCAGCTGTGTTTAATGTTAATGTACATGTAGCACATGGTGTTCATTCAGAAAGTCAGATTTCAACATTATTCTCATTGATTTAACGGCATGGTCTGTAGGCAAACCTGATATTTGACATAGACAGTGTCTGTAATGGCAAAAGAAATAGTGCCAGGGAATGCTTTTGGCCACTGGAAATCATTTTCTATACAGTTAAATTGTTAGGGTGATTTATGGCACATTTTTTGCCATGGTCTATTAGCACTTGCACCAGCCTCTCCTGGACGATAGCAGTTTGTGTGTGGCCACCATCTGCTGCAGAGTTAGAAATCTTGATGTTAAAAATGTAGACCATTCGGTGCTAGAGGGTAAATTTAAGTATACTGAAAAGTTTCTTAGAATTAATAACAAAAGTTGTTGAGAAATTGAGACAAAGGGCTCTAGAGAAGGGTGATTTGTGTTCTGAAACTTTTTGGAAGTTCAAAAAAAATGTGCCTTTGTTGTTCATCTTGTACCCTGACTTTCTCTGAAATTATATCTATGAATTTAAATGGAAGAAAAAAATATCAGGAAGATGCATCTCCTTACCTGTTCCCATATCAGAGTTTCAGCATGTCAGCATCATCATCTCCAAGGAGGCTGGACCAGATAACCCCGCTGTGGTTGCTCCCAGAAGATTCTGTGATCTTCTAAGCAGAACTCAAATTTTCAGTTACAGGCTGGAAGATTGACTTTGTGGAGAACTGTTGGCAGACACCAATCACAGCACACAACTGTGAGACAGGAACAGTTCCAATTTATAACCAAGGCTATCCTCGCGTACCTTACAGTTCATCTTAAGGGCATTCCTGCCCATATGCACACAGAATTTCACAGAAAAAGAAATCCAGAGAAGATAACTCTGTCCCATTTTGAAAAACAAAAAACCTTTTGTTTTGTTTTGTATATAACCCTTTTCTTTACAGGACTTTGCGAAAGATACATAATCTAAAAATCTTTTGAGTAGCAAAAATCATTCAACTCTTCTTACTCTTGTAGATCATGAGGACCACATTTCTGTCATATTTAGATACACATAAAAGAGCTGCAATATAAAATATTAAGAAGGAGTTTAGAAAGTTACTTCCCTTCTTAAATAGAAGAGGTTTGAGTGCAGCCTAAAAAAAGATTCAAAAATTTTAGCAAGAGATGTATCATGAAAAAGATCATCATTTTCCCATCTGTTTAGTTTGCAAATCTTGCTCACCATCATAAGTTTTAAATGACATAACAGATATGAATATAACTCTCTTTTCTGTTCACATTAATTGATTTTCACTTTGAAGCCTTATGAAAAATGTGGAGTTCTCAAATAAGCCTGAGACAAACATGTGATTGAGACCCAGATCAGAAAAAATGCTATTTAGTACAAGAGGCATCCCTAGGTGTTGCTGCAATAAGTTTATAAGACTAAAGAATTATTTCGATGTCTTTGTAATGTGTATAATGTAATAGCAGTTGATTGATTGGCTTCCCAAATGGGACACTGGAAATATATGACATAGACTCCTTTATCAGTTATCTGATTCAGATTTCATGTCTGAAAATTAAACCTGGTCTCATTAAACTGCAGTTCAGATTGGAAAAGTGACAACAAAAAGAAAACCATAGGGATCCCATGTTCACAGTCTCTCAGTTATTTCACAGGAGATCTGTTCCCTTTTTCCTAATTGCTACTTCTAGTGAACATACCATTGAGATCTGAAATTCAAGTTTCTATCTGTCATTATTAGAAATATAGAAAGTGTGCACCCAGAAACTACTTAAACTAGCATGCATGAGAGAGGAGCCTCTATATTTTACCCGTGGGGATTCTCACTAACAAAAAATGGTAGCTGTACAGACTTATTTAGCAATTAAGAAATGCAGTGCTGGATATCCTAATATCTAGATATGTTTGGAAACTGTCTGTGCTAAAACTGTCAGTTGTGAAATTATCACAGACAGAGAGCTGAGTCTCCAGTGTAGCTTACAGAGCAGTTAGATTTTCATTTAGTGTTACTTACAGAGTTTTTTTAGTAAGCACAGCAGAACTTCTCCTAGGTGGTGAATCTGAATACAGAGATCTAAAGTACACAGTGAAGCACAGAATCACAGAATCACAAAATCACAGAATCAATTAGGCTGGAAAACACCTTTGAGATCATTGAGTCCAAAATATGACCTAAGACCACCATGTTGACTAGACTATGGCTCTGTGTGCCCCATCCAGCCTTTTCTTAAGCACCTCCAGGAACAGTGACTCAACCACCTCCCTGGACAGCCCATTCCAATGCCCAATCACACTTTCTGTGAAGAACTTCTTCCTAATGTATAACATAAACCTCCCCTGGCACATGGAAAAATGTCCTCAAGCATTAATAATCCCATTATCTTACAAAGCTGATGAATCATGGCAGTCTATTACAGTCCTTTGCAGACATCCCTGCCACTTTAGCTTAATCTGCAGTCCTCTTCCTCCTCTCTGTGTTTGCTCTTTCCTCTTCCCCAGCCCCATAGGATAGTGACTATTAGACAAGCAGCCAAAAGAGAAAGAGAAACAAAAGAGAAACAAACCTGCTCTTTCCTGATTGTAAAAGTGGGACTATTGCATCTGTGTTGTTCTGATTGTTAGTTGCTCTAAAAAAATGACTTTGTTTGCTTGTGGCTTTATGTACATGTTAACAAGACCTGCTAAGATGGCATTAGAAAATGTTTCAGAGAAGCAGCTTTGAAGTCATTCCACTGATCTTCCTGATGCTTTTGGTTGATAAAGCTCAAAATGTGTGTGTTCCAGCAGAACATGCTTGTGCTATGTTAAAAACTTCAGAATAATTGATTCCCATCTTGTTTACAGATATTAGTAGAAAGCATCTGTGGAAACAGTACAATTGTCAGGTCTAGTTCCCCTCTTCTCCCAGTCTGCAATTTTATTCCCAGTTTTATAATAAAACTTCCTAGACTAAGAGCTAAGAACCAGGTTCACCAGGAGGGAAGGAGACTGTATTTAATCTTTTATACTTAAAAACGTAAAAAATTTACACTTCCTATTCCAAAGAATATATTTATGGCATAAATACAAGCTGCTATTCTCCTCTTCCCAGGAAGAAGAAGGAATTTTTTTACTAGTCAAAATTTTTTGAGCTCCCAGACTTCAGAAATATCCAGATTGTGGCTCAGTCTGTAGTAAACTGATTGTGTGAGCAGGAATCACGATCTACTTTGTCAATTTGGAGATGTTCTTTGTCAAAGGAGAAGACCTTGACATACATGCTGATGGAGATTTTGCTCTGAAGTCTCTGAAATTAAACATTAGCCTCACATTTCTCTCCTATCTTTCTGTATACCCATATTCCAATCGTGACTATTGTGTAGACTGTCTTGGTGCTGGCTGGATGTTTCCAGGCCATGACGTATTCTTACATGATGTCTAGTCTGAAACAAAAACTCACCCTAGGAATTTTAATAGGATTTTTCTTATTTTGCATTTAAATTTCTCCTCTGTATTTTACCCATAATTTCCATTGTGACGTGCTGATTGTGTATGAAAGTATCTCACTTTGTGATGTTTTTGTATACAAGAATTTTATAGGAGCAAGAGGAGTAGGAAAGAAGATGGTGATCCGTAATTCCATGCTATTTGAAAGCCAGTTTTTCCTGCTTAATAGCAAGCAGATGGCTAACTTCCCTTTTACTATTTTATTTTCTTGAGCGTGCTTATGTCCATTATAAGGCAATAGCCGGATGTTTGCTCTTCCTGCAGAAGAGAATGACAGACTGGATTTGTGTGTGGCATCTCGTTTTATTCCAGTATCATCCGACTCCCTTCTAATTTTGTCCCATTTGATTATTTTTAATTAGTTTCTCTTTAGCATTTAATTGCCAGTTCTCCTACATTTCACTGCTCTGTGAACACAGTGAACACTTAATAATCCAGTGGTGAAATGATTCTTAACTTTAATAATGCAAGGTCAAGACATTGCTAGCGTCTGCTATTAGAATATTTGATGTACTGCAAAATTCAGCAAAGATATTCTTCATGCTGCATTTGCAGGTTCTTACGAGGTTTTGCCACTTTTTAGACAGCAAAAAGAGCTATTTTTTTTAAATGGAGATCCTTTGTGGATTTTGATGATTTGCATTACTGAGGACATCAGAAAACTCTGAGCATGTTTAGGTGCCCACATAAAGGCCTTTAGAAAATTTGACTGCTGTTTAAAATAACTTGTTTTTGACTGATCTCATCGCTGACTTACTTTTATGTAGTTATTATTATTGTTATGTGATAAAGCTCTGGAAAACAGGATGTCAGCTACAGGTAGGTACCTTAGGTCTCAGTACCTCTTCACCTTCACCTTCCTAGCCTGGCTTAGAGTTTTCTGAAGATTTCATGCTGGAAGTTTTATTATATCTGTCTTTACCTAAGAGTACATGAACCATTATTTGCAATTTCTGTGATAGTTTTTTATTCTAATTACTAATGAAGAGGTGCATTATAAAGAAGAAAAGGCTCAGAAGAATAAACTGAGACAAACATATCTGCACGCCTCTTAGCCTCATTACTGCTGCTCTGTGCTTAAACTTAGTATGTTGATAACCATTCTTTGCTCAATTTTCTTTCATTGTGGTCATAATGCCATGGAATCACTTTCCCCTTAATGTGAATTGCTGCTGGTATTACCTTCTGATTGCTTGCTGCCTGCACCCAGTGTCTGTTTTATTATGCCTGAAATGAGCTGTCTTTTTGTACCATCTGACCACCTCGCTCTTTTCTGGGTTCACCTAAAGCATATTAAGATCTACTAAGAACATTGAAGTTACTATAATTGTGATTTCCCATTTCACTGTAAGGGAGCTGGAAGACAGTACAGAATTTTCAAATACCCATATATTTGATATGCCATTTCCTATATTCCTTTTTCCTATGCCTCTTCTTGACTCTGGCATTTCCTAATCAGGCAAAGAGGGAAATTATAAATGGAAGCATTATCTAAGAGTTTCTGAATTTTTGTCAAATGTTTAGGCAGATAAAAAATACTTTTTCTGATGGCCATGCCTTTGCTTGGAAAGCATTAATTCTGTTTACTCATAGCAAAATTCAGATATTTCTAGGATTATGTTTAAACTTCTGGGATTAATTTTTGATTAATGACCAAAAAGGATAATCCAGCAATAAAATATGTTTTATAACAATATATTACTGTATGAAAACAATGTAACTACCAGATCCATGCTCAGCATAGATAAAAGTAAGGAATTTGTTGGAGAATATATTTAAATTGAACATGCATTTCGTTATAATGAACACTAGTTAAAAATAATAATGGATTTCTTCAATTTCTTTGCAGGAGACTTGAAGGGACAGCAACATTAGCCACAATTACTTACAAAAATCCTCTCAGTACTGAATTAGCTTTCCATGAAAGTAAGGCAAGTTAGTTTAATTTAGTTCAGGATTGTGTCTATGATAGTGATTTGAGAGAATTGTTTCCTCAATGTTATCACACAAAAAATATGGTTAATTTGAAGAGACTGATAAGCAAATCTGTAAGCTTCCATATGCAAATACACAGCATTGGATTTTGCTTTATAAGGAAGAATATTTCTACCAAAATCCAAACAATTTTGAATTGTGACTTCTCTTTTGTTCTTCCTTTTAAAAATGTCTCTTTTCCAGGAGTTCTGCTATTATCCATTTTCTTTTCTAAATCAGCATGTGATAAATAATTGTTTTTATAACATCAGATTTGTGTAGGAAAATCATAGCTCTATTTTAACTGAGAGATATTTTTCATGACAAAAGAAGAGGGATTGACATTTTAAAAGCAAAGAATGGCAAAGAATAGCAATGTGAATTCCAGTGATGCAGTAAAAATAATTATATGATACAACAATTATTTAAAAGGTTAACATGCTTGCCAAAAAATCATTCAATGGTTATTTATTACAAACCTGAAGCAAACAATGATGATTAACAGACCAAGGCTGGCAAATGTTGAAATCTACAGTCATATGCAGATTATTATCTATATAATTTATTGATTCTTGACAATGTAGAGTAGATTGCACAGGTTTCTTACATGGAGTAGAAAATATTTAGACAATTAGGATGAGCTGAAGGACCTATGAAGTTCTGCATCATCCAGCACATGAGCTCTTGCATATGGGCAGTTGAAGACCACTTAAAATAAGGAGAACTTAAGGCTCCCATCATTTAAATAGAAATTATTATTCCAAATACTTTCCCTCCAAGTAATTCCAACACAAAGTATAAAATTCTGCTATTTAAGTATCTTCACACTGGCTTTGCAAGATGGAGTTAACAAGTAAGCCTCACAGTTCGCATGTTTCCCAAGCCAAGATGTCTATAAATGGGGGCTGTCTGCCAGCAGGTTGCAATCAATCTCGAGAAATTTTAGAATCTGGTTGTGTTCTCAACCCACCAAAAGCTGCAGAGCCAAGCTACCCCTCTCCAATATCCTAGCATGTCCTGATCACTGGGAATTCAGTAGTGGAGGACCAGCATCCAGCACTCAGCAGAAAGTGGGTCATAGCCAGCCAAGTCACGGCACGTGCAGCCAGACCTGCCTGCTGAGTCACAGCTCCCCTGGCAAGATGAATTTTGCAGGGGGAACATATATTTTGATTTTAATTTGAATTCTATGACACTTAGTACAACAGAAGCCAAATTGGGTCAAATCCATAGGAAATGCCATGTTAATAATAAAATTAAATTTAATAGTAATAATGTTTGCTTACTTTAAGAGTAATAGCTGTTTCTCTTGCAGAAGGATGTGCCCTCTTTGTTTGTTTTTTTTTTTTTTTTTCTGCAGTTCAGGAGCACAGTAACCCATTTCTCTGATCCTGGAAAGCCAGAGTAATGGATTGCATGTATCTGCATGAACACATGCTCTGAAGCCTATTTCCAAACTGCATAACACATAGAAAAACACAGTTAATAGCTGGCAAACTTGGTTGCTGTGCTAGTTTTGGTTGGGGTAGAGCTAATATTTCTGTCTGGTATAGGGCTGTGTTTTGGATTTGTGCTGGAAACATCAGGGATGTTTTCATTATTGCTGAGCAGTACTTCTGTGGAGTCAAGGCCTTTTCTGCCTTTAACCCCACTCCACCTGCCAGAGAGTTGGGGGTTCCCATGGAGCTGGGAGAGGACACAGCCAGAACAGCTGACCCCAGGGATATTCCATACCATAGGGTGTCATGCTTAGCATATACAGCTGGGGAAATAAGGAGAAAGGATGGCACGTTCAAAATTATGGCTTTTGCTTTCCCAAGTCATCATTACGCGTGATGGGGCCCTGCTTTCCTGGGCATGGTTGAACATCTGCCTGTCCATGGGAAATGGTGAATGAAAGTCCTGTTCAGCTTTGCTTGTGTGTGAGGTTTTTGCTTTATCTATTAAACTGTCTTTGCCTCAACCCACATGTTTTCTCGCTTTTCTGGTTCTCTCCACATCCCACCAGGAGGGGAATTAGTGAGCAGCTGTGTGGGGCTTATTTGCAGCTCTGGGTAAAACATGATAGTTGCACATGTATAAAGTGACAATCAAGGCTTTTCTCTGCATCTTTGGGTGATGAGTTTCAGTAACATGACATTGAAAGGCTACTTCTTCATGAAAGGAAGTCAGGGTGACTTTATAGGTCATAAGGAAGACACAGAAGCATATTGGTTGGAACTTCTGGATAATATTGTTCTCTGCTTGAAAACCCCGTTAAAGAGTGAAACATCAAGCAGCTAAATAATCCAGGTAAATTTGCAGAGCTAGCATGTTTTCAAGATGCCATGTCAGTTGATTTTATAAGAAAAGCTACTGGGGCAGAAACACTTCTTTGAAAGAAATTGACCTGAAAGAGTCAGAACACCTTCTGCTGTTTCTTTATTCATCTGTAAAATACTAACTGTGAGTTCTACTGCTCTAGACAAAGTTTCCGTGTTTGTGAAAATTTTAAATGAAACTGTGAAATCTAATTTTCAAATAGTTAAAAGCTGGACACAAGGTCCCAGGGTTGTACATGTAGCTCCCAGGTATTATTGTATGAAAGAGCCATGTGAATAAATACTTGTGTTCCAAAATTGTCCTGGATTTATTTTGAAAACACAGAACATATTTATACTTTGTATCACTGAATCAAATGCATACCTGTATGTATATATTACTAAATTTACGTGTCTGCATTTGCAGACATATATGGCCTTATTATAATTTTAGGGTGAATATACCAGAACAGCACATTAACCTGTGATTATTCAGACTATGCTCTTCCTGTTTTCCTTCTTACTCTCTTTTTGTTAATTAATTGTTTTCCAATACAGAGAACTGGAATAAGAGCCAAATTGTTTTTTTTTTCTGGGAATAAGTGAATATTTATATACTGTAAGTTAAGACACTTAACTGTTGGAGGAGCCACCACTTTCAGCTTAGTTTTTTGCATTGAACGGCTCTGCAGAGCAGCCTTTTTTTATTTCCCCTTTCCTATTTGTAGGGAAAATCTAATAAGTAGGCTAAACTTTTTGGCTAGAAAAACAACCATTTTGTTGGATTTTTGTCCTACTATGCTTCCTCTTATGTTAGAAAAATAAAAAAGAAAAAAGAAAAAAGAAAAAAGAAAAAAGAAAAAAGAAAAAAGAAAAAAGAAAAAAGAAAAAGGAAAAAAGAAAAAAGAAAGAAAAAATAAGGTAGTTTGAGAACTTAGTTCTGATATTCCTGCTTCCAGTGAAGAAGATTCAGAGCTTCCTTTTTACCTACTGGCAGGCAAAGTTGTACATAGTAGTTGAAGCAATAGAAGTTCACAGCCAAATGACTATCCCAGTGAGCAATGAGACAGATTTGAATAGAGAAATATTCTAACTTCAGCAGATTTTACAAGAAAATATTTGAAATTGTTGAGCACCTACATTGCATAACTTATGCATGGGGGAACACTGATACAATTGGTGAGTTCTTGTGGTATTTGACATTTGTAGATAGAAAATACAGCTAATGGCAGAAAATTAGAACTCTGAACACAGGAACTGGAAATAGATAAACTAAATGTCTTCATGGGAGTGGTGTCACATCTGTGTATCTGTGTTTATCCAAATGACCTGGAGGTGACAAAGCAGTGTGTGAGTAGTGAAGTGCCACTCCATTTGTCTTCCCTGCTTGTTCTTTCCATCAGACTTTGCTGATCGTTTCTTGTTGTCTGCAATACAAACTACAAACACTTCAATGCTGCTACTATCTTTATATGGCACCTGTGTCCGAGGCATCTCAGTCCTCCCTACATCTGTAAATGCTGCAGAATACAAACCAAAGCAATTTTCTACAAAACTGACAATATTTATTTATTTATTTATTTATTTGCATACTTTTAGGTAAGGGCAGATCAATCCTTTCAGCTGTTAACTGTTTTCGTGTGCAAATATGGTCTACCTCACTCACAGCGCAACCTGAAAGATGATTCTCTTATAAAAAAGCATTGACATTGCCAGACATTGCCACATGAAAATTTGCTCCAAGAAAAGGACTTTTGCTTACCTATGCTATTTTTGTGGTGAACTGGGATGTATACATTTCAAAAACAGAGTTATAGATGCTGAAGTTTAAAATGGTAAGAATAAGAATAGTCTGAGAACATCAGCCTCCTTTCTTGTTCCATAAATGTGAATGATAACTGACATGCTGGGGAATGAGAGACTTAACTTTGTCTAGTAAAACTCATTTTCCACTGCTCCTTTTTATAGGTCAGAAATAATTTGTTTCAAAAGGAATTTTAAACTTTTCACATACAATGTGGAAAAATTCAGTGACCATTATTTTTCTGAGATGTAGATTCATGTGAAAAGGGAGTTGTAAACACTGAAAATTATCTAATATGACTAACCATTTTTCCAGATGACAAAGAAGGGGACTCATGATCTCAGCTCCAGCCATTCATATTACCAGATATTAATTCCTTGTTTTTTTCATTATTATGGCCATTTGAAAATATGTCTTTCATACTCAGATTTTTCTCCTGCATTGAGAAGACATGAGTTTTTTTTAAAGGTTTCAGTGACTTTTTCAGCATGGTGAGGTTCTCTAAAACTGTATTCCACTGGCCATAAAATTTACCTGTGGTCACTGACTATAAGGGAAAAGAAAAGCTACTACCCCAGGCTGATGCAATCAGATGAGCTTTCTGGAATTATCGGTGTAACTGAATGCTTAGAAGAGACAGAAAGAGAGAGTTCTTATTTGTGCCTCAGAATGACTTGTTCAGAGAATGGTTCACTCAAGTATCTACTTAGTGTTCAGTGAAAAACACTACCCAGAAATTTTGAAATAACTTGAGGACTTTGAAAAAGTAATTTCAGTATGGTTCACTGCATGAAAACAAAGCATAAAATCTCTAGATGAGAGAAGTAATACTTTAGTTCAATGAAACTTATATTAAAAATACTCCAGGTTTTCTAGTCCAGCATCTTTACCATCTGTGAATTCAGACATTCCAGATGTTTGCACATAATGTATCACGTTATCTTCAGTATTTGCTATAGCAGAGAACAACGATTTATTGATTTTTGTAAGAGTTTTCTTAGAAAGAAAGATGTAGACTTTGAACTACTTTTGAATAAACTCCCCCAGTAAGTTATTAACTCTAAATGGTCCACAATTTAAATTGCTCACCATAATAAACATATTTTAGTAGCTCCTTGCATTGAATCCTTATATTGACTAACAAAGTCCTGTAAGCAGGATGATGATGACTCTGTCAGGTAATTTTTGTATTGCATGATGCCTCCTTTGTCAGGGAAGCCATTTAGAGCTTTCTGAAAGGGACCTGCTGATATTCCATGCAAGTATTGTGTAGAATATGAATGTGAACATATGGATGACGCCTGTTAAATTTCACTACAAGTCATCTGGAGGAGAAGACAACGTATGTTTGAGTAAATACAGAATTTGGTTGGCAGTCTACTGTCACTCCAAAACCTAGGCCGTATGGTGTCTGGGAAGCAGGGAAAGAGGCACATCCCCTGCGTGCAGGAGAACACCTTCACCAAACAGCATAGAATTGCACTCTGTAGCTCCAGATTGGTGAAAGACAGCTTGTTTGACATTCAGGGGGATGAAATAGCACCAAGAAGAGCTTTCTTGAGCTGCTTTTATCTTTGCCAGCTTGCAGTGTCATCATGTATTTCTGGCAAATAGAGCTTGCATCAGTTCAGTTGACAGGTCCTCATGAATTTTAATATCTAAGCTTCATATTCATGTTAGGAGCATTAATGTTCCCTGAAGCCTTTTTATTCTAGGAAGAATATAAGTATTTCAGAAATTACTTTCCATATATTTGTTCATGTTTGTTTCTGTATGCATGTGCCTATCCACATGTATAACATTGCTTATACATCACATTTTTTGCAAAAGTTCAAAATTATTTTTGTCTTGACAGAAGCAAAGTGGAGGCACTTGCTTGTGTCTCTTATCCTCCAAGGGGACTTTATGTCTGGATTTTTTAAATTAACTTGTGTTTTTTTTAGAGTGGAAAAGATCAACAAGTTTGTGGGAACACATTCATAATATTCAACTCAGCTTACAGATTTGAGGACTGATCCCCAACTGGGATGAAATGGCAAAGCTCCAATGGAGCAGAGAAAATGATCTTGGCCTTATACATCCTTTTCAAGAGGCAATGCTTTATAAAGAGGCAGCAAAAGACACAAAGTTATGAAAATGGAAATTGTTTTCCATGAAATTTGAGGATAGAAGCACTGTGGAAAATTAGATGAAACATCCATGCTCAGGAATATAAAAGGCATTAATAAGAATTTCCTCTTTTCTTATGTTGTATTTAAGAAATCTGACAAATATTAAGAGGAGCAGAATTAAAACCATGCTCAGTTTTTCAAGCCACTTGATCATGAGGCTGCCAAAGACTTTTGTTAAAATGCTTCTTAAGTACCTTCAGATAGAATGAAGGAAAAAAAAACAACCCCAAGCCAACAAAACCACAACCACTCGGAACTTTCTATTCAGCTATTTATTTACTGAAAATGAATAAATAATAATTACTAATAAAATCAATTATATCTGAAAAGGGTATCAATTTCTTATAATACAAGATAGAATGACACACAGTATCATAAATCATCTAAGTAAAAGCTGATATAAAAAAAAGTAAAAAGTCTAGAGTCAAGTATATAACAACTGTGTGGAATGTGATAACATCATTGGAAACACTTTTGGTGAAAATGTTCTTATCCAGAATTTCAATTGCTGTAACCATAAAATTGTTCATGAAGTAGGAATTCTTTCACTAAATAATTTTCTGTGGGAAAGACTCAGAAAGAGCATTCTCTAAAGGAGAAATTTCCTTTCACCCAGCAGCAGACTTCCAATGCATCTCTCAACTCTTGCTTGTGGCAGGCTTTGTTCTGAGGGGGGAGAAAGGGCTATCAATCTCTGCTGATTTTCTAGTTCACTCAGCACAGGCTGCTGAAATATTCAATAAAATAGAGAGCCAGACTCTGAGAAATGAGTTTGTAGCATAGCTGCTATGTTATTTACACTGTCAGTGAGAGGTTCAACTTCCGGCCCCATGCCTGTGACTACCTATGTCTTTATAAAACAATAGGTGATATGTCTGTAAGCTCCAAAAGGGTTTGAAATACAGTCAAAACTAAGCATGGCTTTTGAACACCCTGGTAATGTCCGCTAGGTGATAATCTGCAATAGATTGACTATTATTATTATTATTATTATTATTATTTACTACTACTCCTTTTCTTAGTCTAGCTATTCCCCAACTTGAAAATTATTTCAAGAATCTAAAATCAAATCATTCAATTTGAAGTGGTGTGAAACGTTTTATTTCAATTATAAGTTTAAATTGCAATTTATCAATCACATTTGCAGATCATCATTTTGGTGATAACAGTAATAAATATAGTACAGAAAGCAATTTGTGGCAACCTGTTTTGGGGAGTTTCGCTGTTGTAGCAACAACTTCTATGTTTTGGAGTTGGGGAGTGCTGTAACAGTGGATTAAAGAAAAATGTTGTCAGAGAGAAAATAATGAAGGAATCCTACTAGGATTTGCTATATTTTGTACAGATGAATGACAAATCAGGTTCAAAATGTTGTCATAAACCCAAAAATCTGTCTTAAAGATTTAAATGGAAGCTATAGATCGGTTACAAAGGATGAAATCTGGCTTTTATGCAGCAGCTCTGAAGGACTGAGTCTGTTCTCTAACTAACACTATAGGTAAAGATTAAAAATAACCAACTTTGACTGTGCACTTCCAGAGAGAGTATAGAACACAGTGTTTTTTAAATTAATTTCTTTTGAAGGAAAAGCAGAGATTTTTTGAACTGGTCATTAGAGAAGAATCATAAAATCATTTAAGTTGGAAAAAAATCTTTAAGATCATTAAATCCAAACATAAACTCGGAACTGCCAAGTCCATCACTAAACCATGTACCTAAATATCACATTTACTGGTCTTTTAAATATGTCCAAGGTATTATGTCTCATGAGGGGAAATTTTAAGACATAGCGCCTACAATGGGAACAGTGGAGACATACCGCTTGTTTCAGGTACTGTAGATGATAGAATCGTTATGGAATCATTCAGGGTGCAAAAGACCTTTATGATCCTCAAGTCCAGCTGTTAACCCAGCACTGCAAATTCTGCCACTAAACTATACCACACTGAAGCATCTTGTAAATATTTTCGGAAATGGTGACTCCACCCCTTCCCCAGGCAGCCTATTCCAATTCTTGGCACCTCTTCACATGAACAAATTTTTCTAAATATTCGATCTAAACATTCCCTAGCACACCTTGAGGCCATTTTCCCTTGATCTTGTTACTTAGGAAAAGTGACCAATTCCCATCTGGCTAGTCCTTTCAAGTAGTTGTAGTGAGTGAGAAGGTTTCCCCTCTGAGCTTCATTTTCTTCAGGCCTACCTTATAAACATATTTAAACATTCAAGTAAGAAGCTAACTCAAATACATTTATCATCAACTTGTGATTGTTTAATATTTTAATGAAAGCTGTGTTACCTTTCTGAGCTCTAAATATACAGGTCTTTAGAGAAAAAAAAAACAAAACCAGAATCCATAGATGCCCCTGTCTGCTATTAACTTGGCTTTAAAGTCTGAGCTGTGAACAGAAGAATTATTGAAAAAAGTAGGTGAGGAAATAAAAAGTTAAGTACCTTTCCAAATAGCTTTTTACATTGTGGTGGGTTGACCTTGGGTGGCTGCCAGATGTGTTATCAATACCATTCTAGCTACAAATAAAAGGCACAGCACTGTAAGGGCTGTTATGGGAAAGTTAACTCCATCTCAGCCAAACCCAATAGATAACTAAGATAAGCTAACCTGAAGTTCCAACATAGCCCAAGTGCATGCCAAGCTATATGTGCTTAGTCCAAACATAAACTTTCAAAGTGATTTCTCCTCTGTTCCATTTTGTATTTTTCCGTCTGTACCATTTATATAAGCTTCCTTAAAGCTGATGCATTGTGCACAGCTACTCAAACCTTTAATATAAAACCACTTAGAGCAAACATCTCAGTGACACGTCATCTCTCTAAATGTTGCTGTGTTTTTGGAAGTCTCCTATTTTGCAATCAAAGCTTTAAAAGGACATGTAATCTCCTGTAGCAATATGTCAGAAAAATGTTGTAGACAGAGCTCATTCAAAAGGAGGTTTTGCTCTCCAAATTTTACGAATTGCTTTGAACCTGTACTTTTAAATATGCTAGGCTTTTCCATAACAGTAATTTTGGGAAAGAGATGTTGCTTCCTTGTTATAATAGGGTGTAGCTGTGTGATTACATGTTTTGGTAGGATTCAACAGTAGTATACTATACTAACACGTTTTTAATCTATTTTAATCTTAATCCATGATTTTTCAAGCTGTCAGTAATGGGAATCAAATGAAAATTGACATTAACATAATAGATCTGAATCCCCCAAATCAAACTGCACTGAATTTCAGGGAAGGTGGAGGCTGATCTAATCATAGTTCTCAGCTTCCTTTGCAATGTTGTGCAAATGCCTGTCACTACGTGTAGCACTGAAACTCCTTGTTAGATGTGAAAATGAAAAACAAACACAAATGTAGGGGAACGATAAATCCCACACAATTTATTGATTAGCAGCCTTTCAAGTTTTGCAGAATATACAAGGGAAGCATGAAAGTAAGATACAAAATGAAGATCCTGTATCTATCTTCACTGCCTTTTCTTGTTATTTAGCCATTGTTCCTCATTTATGTCATTGTGTGCGTAGTACACAGCTTTTAATCATTTATGTTACTATTCAGTGGAAATAGTGATCTTTTAGCATGATAAACAAGAAAAGAATGTGAAGATAGAAGGGGAAAAAAGGTAAAATCAGCACTAATATGTGCCCATCATTCATGGTGTCAGGTATGACTAGGACAAACCAAGGGGAAAGCTTAAACACAATGAATGAGCTCACATTCCAACGTTACAATTAGACATTTTGCAAGCATAGTGCACTTAAAAAAAAATCAACATTTCATTTTCAGATTTTGCGAACTGAATATGGCTTCTGAGATCACTGCCTTCTTCTGCTCTGGAACATTAGAAGAAATAATTCCCAGCTGCTATGGTCTTTGGGAGCCAGCTCACGTCTGGCATTGAGATGTTCTGGTACATTGGTAGCTGTGGATGGTTTGTAGTCCACATTGTCAAAGAATACAAAGGTCTTCTTGGCATTGTAAACTACGTGTCTGGTCAACTCAACTGGACTTTCTCAACAGTTAGATCAACACTTTTAGAAGGTCAATTTTCCCTCCTGCCTTAGTTAACTCTGTTAAATTGGGTTCAGCCATTCCCTGGAAGTACCTTGTTTACTGTTTACCTGTCTTACCTTGTTTAGCTCCTCTTACCAGGTCTTGTTGAACCTCTGCAAGGGCATTGGTGACCTGTCTATCCCAGTGACATAAAAGCTGAAGTCTTCAGTATTTTCTCTGTTCCCTATAGTTTCATAGAATATGTCTAGGGATGGGTCTCTTTCTTCTCTTATATATATATTTTTTAAATTTTCATTCCATTTGAATAACCTTTTACTGCTCAACTTTATAGCCCAAATGAATTTATATCTGAGGCATCTTCCATGTTTTCAGTATATTCTTGTACTTTCTGCATCTTCTTTACTTCTTTACATGCTAATAATGGTATTTGCTCTCCAAATTTGAGCACTGTTTTATGAAAACAAACTGTGTATCAGACACTTCTCTTACAATATATGTTTGAAAAATTGGAAAAATTATTCAGTTCAGTATTTTTCTCTTTTAACCTCATGAATCTAAGTTTGCATTGCCCAATATATTTTCCATTTTCATTGTACATTAGCCACTGTTAGAATTATCTGATTCTGAAATAGTGACTGCCATTTCTGCCATTTCCAACTTCAGGTGGCTTCCTACAACAGAAAAGCACAGCTGTACTTTATTTACAGGCAGAAAATTTGAATGTCCATTGTCTGTGAAGGAGGACTTCTGCTCACAGCTTTCTGTATAAACAGGGAGTTAAGTACTTTGTCATTCCTTAACGGGATAGGACAAAGGCAGTAGTTAAATAAGCCTGTGGCAAATAAGAGCTCCACGATGATGAATTCTATAGTGTTTTCCATCTACTGTAAACATGTGTGTTACAAGCCTGAAGTTTATGAATAATGGCTTCATTTTGAAGTAATTAGAATTCTATGCCATTAACAGCAGGAAGTCTGGATAATTGTATTTCAGAATTAAATGTCTGGGAAAAGACATTTCTGTCTCTATTACAATTATGTTTATGATTAATGACAGAAATGACAACCTGCAATATAAATACAAAACAGCAAAAATTAACTGTATCCATCATGGATGACAGTACGAAAACTCCAGTGAATCAGTAATCGCAGGTAAAAAAAAGAGCTTGATAATCTTGTTTTGTTTAATGTTGGAATATCCTCATCTCCTTCCCTTGTTTTTGAGGTGTAAGTCTTCCAGCTCCTTCATATCAGAGTAAGCATGAAATACTACAGTTGATTAGGTGCAAAATTATATATATTGTAGACCAGTCAAACACTGTTTTGTGGGTATGCTAGAGCTTATCTTGGTGGGGTCAGGGGTGTCATTCAAACACATCTGTAGAGTGACACAACTAATAGTGTTTTATAAGCACAACATTTATTGAAGTCAATTCTCTTTTTTCTGAGCTAATAAGTATTGGACTATCTTGGGTGATAAAAAGTTTCTTACTAAGCAGATGAAACTAATTTTGGTGTTGACCTGAATTTGTTTCTTGATGCTTCCACACTCCCAGTTCTAGGAAGAAATATTTTCTCATGTATCCCTTCATGTGAGCTGCTTTTGCTCTCAAGCAGCATCATGCCTCTGTGTCTGAGATAAAACCTCTACCAGCTGCCAGATTTGTAGTATTGCAGTGGGAAGTCTCCTGATCTGCACCATGAGGAGCCTGGTGGCAGACATAGCAGGACTGGAGCCATGGCATAACTTATAAGTCACATCAGGTATGACTAAAAAATTCCATCTTTGACAAAAATCCTTCCCATGGCAAGCTGTAGACCATGCCACAGGAACTGGAGACCAACCACATTCCAGACGAATTGTTTGCACACTGCTCTCTCCTCCTCCAGCCACATCTATAGATTAAGGTGGAGGCACATATCTCTTCTCTGTTTATATCTTTATATCTATATGTGGGGTGTTTGCCTACAGGAGTGGGGACAGAAGTGGGTAGGTGTGGGTCTGCTCAACTAAGTTCATCAGTGTAATGAAGGATAACCAACACCCCCAGGACATCTGCAGGAAACTGACATTCTCTTCTAGGAGAAGTGGGAAGTTTTAAAAGTAAAGTTTTAAAATGTCTGAACATATTTTTACTCAATCTTACATCACAACAGACCTTGTCAATACAGAGGCTCTCGACAGGATGTCTTTGTTGAATTGAACTTCACAGTAAAGTTTTCTAAAGATATCCATCATCATAACAGCCTTGATTCTATTTTTCTTTGTTTAACTGGTTTGGTGCCTTCTATTCGTGACTTCACAGGTAGATAGTGGGTACTTTGTGTCATGAAATAAGTGTAACTCTGATATAGCTGATTTCTCTTGCAGGAAAAGCTTTTCTGGTTTGTTTTTTTGTTGGTTTTTTTTTTTTTCTTTTTTATTTTTGCTGAAGCTACTGAAACATATTGACTCTGTGTGGGGCTGACTTTCAGTGGGTCTTAGAGAGATTCAGCACCAAGCCCTGAATTTCCCAAGAGAAAGCAGGTTTCCTTTCTATGGGCGGCTCTGAGAACAATTTCATATTCTCAGAGAAGGACTGATAGAGGTTTTGTAAGCATCTCGCGTTCTCAAAATAACACGCGCTGGTTTTCACTTTAGTTTACTCTATCCTTGTGTGTGTTCTCAAAACATGCTCTCTCTATCTCAACCAATGGTGGTAGAGAGGTGTTGTGTCATTTAACCAATCAAATAACTGTTAATGAGAGACCCTATAAAAGGGTTGCATGTTACAATGAAGATAGCCTTCTGATTCTTTGGAATTTGGAGTCTTCTCTCCTCGTTCTATGGTAAACAGCGACAACTCTGTCTCCTTATGTTTTGCTCTTGTTCTTAATTAGCCCCTATATTATCATTTAGGCATTGTTCTACTTGACCTGTTTGTCTATGTTAGTCAGTTTATCAATCCAAACCTCACGAGGAAAGCCGAAAACCATCCCATAGGTTTTTCTTGATAGCTACTGAATAAATATATGCTTTTGGAAGCACGGCCATGTCATTGCACAGTGCCTAAGCTAAGGAGATTGACTGCAAGAACCAAGAGGGTAAGCCCTCCCAGGCAGTGAGAGAAATCTGCCAGTCAGTGAAGGTTCCTGCGTTCTGAAGATATTCAATAAACAATGAATACCCTTAAGTGCCTACACTACAACTGGGCACCACAGTAGGAAATAACTACTCGTGAACATTTTGTAATTATTCTCTCTGTAAGAGTCCTGGCTTGTTCTGTTTATCCCTCGTAACACCTTTTGTAGCACCTATCACTCTAAGATCTCTGTACTCAGCTAGCTAGGAATATATTCTTTGCCTCTGGGGTTTCTCTTCAATCATATATTAAAAATGTCTGCACCTGCCGTGAATATTCACATTCTGCTGTGCAGGAATGGATGAATACAGGTTCCTGTTATTTGCCTTGAAACCCTTTGTATGCAATACTGAAGTGCAGAAACAATGTTGTCTTTACTTTGCACAGAGTCCTGTCCCACTGTGCACGAGTTAAGCTTATCAGCAATAAAATAAAGGAATTGTTTGATGCCTAATGCGGCCATGTCCAAGAACACCAAAAGGCCTGTTATTTTTTTTAAAGCAGTTTTTCTGCAAACCCAGGGATTCTGGCTCTCTTAAAAGGTGATGATAGGGCATGGGGCATAGGTCAAACTTCAGATCTGGAGATGTTAGAGGCAGTCAAAAGATTACCTCAAAGTCATAATCATGTTTTCTTGCTGTCAGACAAAAAAGTAAATCTACATGGCCACAGGCATTGCCTGCTGGTAATCCGTGTGAGACTGTGATGAATTCTGCATGTTATCTTTACTATTAGGAATTTCTGCTAACAGTTTCTGTCTCTGTTTCATACACACTAAGTCATGCAACTGGTTTATACAACATAGTACCGAATCTGATTTTTTTTTTTCCTATTTAATGTTTTAGCAATTACTGAGCTTGTTGTAAATTCGTGCTGAACTTAAATAACGGTCCTGTGCTAATTTTGTTGGTTTAAGCAGTATCTCCAAAGGAGACATTAATTTTTGGATCTGTGACTCAGCTTTTGACTTAGGGTTTTGTCTACATATTCAGTTAAATGAGTAAGTATATGTAGAACTAACAGATGTAGAATTCATAATTGTAATAGAAAGGATAAATAAAGGTTGTAAGACCATTTACTCACATCCCTTAATCACTGCTATTTCTTAACAATTAACTTAAATGGAATTCTAGTTATTAAGTAAATAAATAGTCACCAGAACACTAATTTTTATGCAAAGATCTTACAATGCAAGATGAAATTACTCCCAGGTAATATTATTAAAATTTTATAGCTTTTCAGGTTTCTAGCCAAAATCGTGTTCATTGTGTTTGAATTTTTGTTTCTATTTTCTGGTGATGACCTACATGTGACTGACAGTTGACCTGAAAAAGTATTTCCCAGAACAGAAGGGAAGAGAATGTTAAAACAAAACATGACAAAATCATGAAAGGGCAAAGGTAAATCTGAACTTTCAGCAAATCAATATCTCTGTGTGGTATTCTATTAACACAATAAACCTTTTACAATGATAAGAATGTTAGAGAAAACACTATCTTAATACATTTATTGTTTCTTGAAATAAAGATTGTGGTAACAGTGAGCAGAAACATCAAGTCCGAAAATCACACCATCAAGACAAGAAAGTAATCTTACAGCCTACACAAGAGTTTAAATTTTCACAGTTCTGTTTTGGCCCAATGCCTACATGCAATCCTGCTTCACTTCTGATTTTCATGTTAAAATCTGTAGCTTGCTGTCATGTAAAAATAGGACAAAAATGCCTTGCTACAGTTTCATATACAGCCTGTGTATTTTAATACTCACTTTGGAATATTTGTTTCTTGGGGTACATCATCAAAAGAAATTTAAGCTAATGTTGTTTAATACAGAGGGAATAATTTAAAAAAAGGAAAGTCACCAAACAGAAATTACTACGTATATGGTTCTAGAAAATTATATTTCCTGTACAACAGGCTGTGTTATTCTTTGTAGCTAAAACTTAAAGAATAGGGTTTTGGTCCTCCATGCAATTTCCCCAGACTCTTTTCACTTTCCATTCTCTAAAGAAAAACATTTTGCGGAGGCATCTCCAGCTGTCATATGTAAAGTGTGTTTCTTTTCATGAACAAATAATGCACAAGAATCAAACTGTCAAGGAAAGAACCCCAACAAGCCACATCAATGCACTTAAAGCTATGATTTTTCTGGTGCAATTCTGTTTTGTGTTCAGTGTAATGTTCAGTGTACATGTAAGGAATTAGAAAAGCCCAACAGCATAGAAAGGCAGTGAGAATATATAATCAGGACCTTGTGAAAACTGTAGCATTAAAACATTCCCAATTAAATGTAAGCATTTTAGGCACTAACTACCTTTTGAAGAATTTTATGCACTGGGAAAGGAAAAAAAATTTTTTAGAATGCATGATAATGTTTAGAAGAATTCTATTTCTAGAAAATATGGACTTGTGAGGTGCTATGGAAATTGCAGCTGAGTTCTATCCTCATATGCATGGCTTTTGCCAAAATCTAGGGTAACTGTTTATAGGTCACCAAGTAAAAGACTGGCATTCATTTTAAAAAAAAATGATGCCCCTACATACATCTGTCTGTGCTTTACATATTATTTATGGGGTTTTATATTTTATATGCATATAGGTATGTATATTTGTATTCAATCTGTGTAAATATGTGAAATATATCAAAGTGAAAATGAAAATGTGCTGATGTTTTTCTGCAGTGAATGTAATTGTATCTATTCTTGGTAACTCTATGTATATGTAATTGTAACCTTTGTAATATGTAATTGTATCTTTTATCCTGTCTTTCTCTTGTTAATTCTCTGTACCCACAAAATCCTCTACTTTTTTTGTATTCATGCCCTTTGTGGGCTACTTAACACATCATCTAATCATACTATCATTTACTAAAATTTAATCTTAAGTCTATAAGCAGGCTTATTTATCAATTTCAAAACTGTTAAGACACGTCTCTCTTTGGTTGGTCAATGACACTGATACCTTTTGCCTTCACGTTATGTTTTCAGATAAACATCTTTGTGCTGTCTCAAATGTTCCCTCTCTCAAACTTGGAAGATTCCTTCCTTATATTGATAGAAACTTCCCCATTACTGTCCCTTTTTCTGGCTTCCCTTTTTCTGAACAATGGAAATATGATGTCCAGGTGCATCAACTGAGACCATAGCTTCTTATGGTGACCAGTGCTGTATATTTTCTATTTACATCTACATCTGTTAACCTATTTATTTTGTCTAAATGTGAATTTCCTGTCTTATGAGACCATAATCAGGTTAAGGTGAGATAGACTGTGAACTATAGTATTTTTCAGCATCTGCAAAAGTGCATTCTTCTCATACAGCTCTATTTAGAGTTTCCTGAAAAACACTTGACATGTCCCAGTTCAGATTTTGTCCCAATCTTACACATTCCTCATATTCCTCATAGTTCACATTGTAACACATAAAAAATGTGATTGTTTTTTTAAGGTATTGAGCTTCTCAATACTCAATACTTTTCCATATGTGACAAGAGCCTGGTCCAGTTGGGCCCCTGAATGGCTCTGTCTAGCAATGTCTAGAGCAGCAATAACTAGTTCCACAGTCACTCAGACTGTGTTAGCATGTTGACATAATAATGACCATTTCTAGGTTGTTTGGGCAGGGCCATGCTGCTTTAAAGGAGGAGAGGCTAAAGTTAAGCAGTATCCAAGTCAGAAAAACGTGTGTAATCTCTTTCCTTTCTTGATATATTTGTAACCTCTGATAACGCTGCAATATGAGTAAAATTATGTAGGCTTAACACCCAATAATTTTTACTTCTCTCTAGATCTGACAGTGTTGTGGTGTAACCCCAGTTGACAAAAAAGCCCCCCACAGCTGCTCATTCAACTCATGGGTAGGATGGAGGAGAGAATTGGAAGAGTAATTATGACAACACTCATGGGTTGAGAGAGTTTAATGCTTAGAGCAAAAGCCATACTCGCAAGCAAAACAAAATGAGAAATTCATTCACCCTTTGTATGGGCAGGCAGGTGTTCAGCCATCCCCAGCAGAGCAGGGCCCCACTAAACTTCATGGCTGCTTGGGAAGACAAAGCCCATCACTCCAAAGGTCCACCTCTTGCTTCTTCTTTCCCCAGCTTTACATCCTGAGCATGATGCCATATGGTATGGAATGTCCTTCCCAGCTTCTTGAGCACCCCCAGTCTCCTTGCTGGTGGGGTGGGATGTGAAGCAGAAATGAACTTGACTCAGTGTAAACACTGCCCAGCAACAGCAAAACTATGCTTGTATTACCAATGCTGTTTTCAGCACAAATCCTAAAACAGCTCTCTGCTAGCTGCTATGAAGAAAATTAACCAACCCAAGCTAAAACCACAACACTCAGTAACCTGTGAATCACATATCTTTCAAATCCAAAAGAACAAGATGCTGAGAGGAAGACTGAGGACACTGTCAATTTGAGGGAAAATAAGAATATAAAGATGTTAAATTTGGGATGGCCTGTAGCTTGAACAGTCAGTTAATAATCTACATTTAAACATAACAATTAACATAATCATTCATAATCAATCCTTGCAACAAGTTCTGCTGACCTTCCTTACAGGAGAGAGGAACTGAAGGGGGTGGGAATGGAGTCTGAAGAACTACACAGAATCCATAATAAAGAGAATTATGGCTGTGACTTAGGGAAAGGAAGAACAGTACAAACAACAAGTATGAAAGGAAAGTGAACATTATGATCTTAGCATATCCCATTAATGGGCTGACTTAAAGGTAAATGCAATCTGTCTGAGTTGAATTCCAAGTTTTCCTTAGATGGCATTTGAGAGCCAATTATATTATTATTTTATGTAAGACTACAGAAATGTTATTTAACGTAAATATATTTTATATATTTATATCTATATAATATTTATATTTATTTTTACATATTTTTTAATATTTTATTTTTAATGTATTTTCACAGGTGTGGCTTTTTGTCAGACAGGGCCTTGATACCTTAAGTACCTCATCCCAGTGGTGCAGGCTTTTGAGAGAATAAAAACTTGATCTATGTAAGAAAATCAAACAGCTCTCAAAAAACTGTTCCACTGGGTTACACTGTGCTGGGTAACTTAGGCAGACTTTATAGCGTGACACGCCTGAACCACCTTCCGAGCACCTGGGCCTCTCTCCTCTGGGATCACAGTACAACCCTGTTTCCTGACTGACCACTCATGAGGACACACAGCCCAGATAAAAGACATGAGTACTCATTCACTCAGAAAGTCACATGGCATCTCATGAGCCAAACCCCTTCTTTAGTGTGTTTTTAATCTGGGCTTCAAGTCCTGATGGGTGGTTGCTCAGGAATTAGGATCATAACCATGAGCCCAGACCAGACTGTCTTGATTTTGTGCTGAGTGACCTTAAGGAGGTGAAGCCCCTAAGAGAAAGCTCTTCTGAATCTGCCTGCAAGTGGGGAAAGCTGCCCACTTGTCACACTAGCACCATGCTCAGGTGCAGCTGAAGGTGCTGTCTGTGAAAAATATCCTGCTTCTATCCCTGAGGCTCTGCTTGCAGATTTTCTCCTTTAATGGAAAACCAGAGGCAGAAAGAGGGTACCCTTTAAGAGAATGTATGGAGATCTTTTAGCACCGTGATGAATCTACTGCTGTAAACCTATCATTGCTCATACAGTACTCTGTCTTCAAAATGTCATATAACTAGTTTGAAAAATGATGAATTTGCCTTCTCCAAGATAAAAACCATATGGATTTACAGTTCTCTGTATTAACAAAGATTTGCTCTAATTAGCTAATTCTCACAAAGTTCAATGACTGCCAGATGAGCAAAGTAAAAAGTACTGTAGATTTTCTTGCTTTAAATTTCTGTGAAAGTCCTTTGGTTTTGAGCTGGATAATTTTTTTAAGATAGGTCTTGCTTCCGAAGTCATTCTTGACCTCTGAGCAATGTTCCCCACAGCCAAAATCATGCAATGAGGTTGCTCCCATTCATCAAGGTTATGTTGGCTTTCTCCCAGCCCTTTTTTTTTTCATTTTCTTTCAGTTTTCTGTCCTTGCTTTCTTTCTGACTTTCATTTGGCATTCCTTTAAACTCCTTACCCTCCTTTACACTCCTTCATTTTCCTCAGAACCCTCCACAGTCCATCAAACAGAATCAATCTACATGAGCCCACTCTTTTCTCCTCCAGAACCTCCAAACACACTCATGTTTTCTGTAATCTCATTATGTTTTCATTTGTTCCTTGGTTGTTCCTTCAGGTTTTCTTCTTCCTCCCACAAAATCAATTCCACAGCTTCCCCTTCTTCTCTGTGTTCTGTGATTAAAAACAATGTACTGTTAGATAGGAGGAAAAATAAACACACATACACATTCAGTCACAAGAGAAGCCACAGGAAAACTAAATGAAATGGAAATGCTCCTATTGGTCAAAATATTTGCTATTAAAAAACTCCCATAAGTAATGTTTTTTAATTACCATACATTTTAAAACATTAAGGAAATAATAGTAGAAATAATCATTGCATGTTTCCACACTGTGCAACTGGTGAGAGAAGAAAGGAAAGTTAAACTGGAATACCCGAAGGTACTTCAGTGCTCTTAGTATCCAAAACACTTTTTGGCTTAAATGAAAATTCTTTTTCCTCACTGTGCAATTAAAGGGATATAATATTGTGCCATATATCGCGCTGATTTTAATATTGATATCATGTTTCCCAGTTCAGCAAAGTGCTTGCTCTTATCAGCTTCCTGGGACTCGGGTAGATACTGCAGCTACTTGGTACCCTATAAAATGGTATTTCAAATAGGCAGAGGAATTAATGAATATTCATAGCCACCGCCTACGATTCAGCTTGGATATCATGAGGCAGCTACTTACTGTGTGGTTTTGTACAATAGAATGTCAGCAGTTATAGAAACCTCTTGCTTACACAAAGGGTATTTGTCATAAATGAATTTAAATGCAAATTGTTACAGAGCAAATTGTCTCTCTGCCTGTTACTTTTTCAGCTCAGGACTGGAATACTCAGTTGTAATAAATAGAAAAAACAAGAACTCACAGAGTTATGTTATTAAAATGAAGCATGCATATATATCCATGAAGAAAATGAGAAAAGCTATTCTTAATCAGAAAAGAAGTCTTAGACAATTTTCTGCAAAGAACTCTTTCCAAAGTACCCATTCACAGATACCTCAACAACTCGTCTCCTGAAATCACAATTTCTACATCTCAGTGTCTATGTTGCAAAGTGCAAACCCTTTTCTGCCCTCGTAGATATCAAACTACATTGAATTTAGGAAAATGACAGTCAAGAGTTTTATACAGCATTTTTCAAGCTATCAATTCAACCATTTTAAATATTTGTGTAGATGTATATATATTACATATATATATATATATATATATGCATGTACATGTGTGTGTGTACACACACAACCTTAAGGGAACTGTGTTTCACAGAAAGCTGTCATCACAGCTCACCTGTACTGTGCTGCTATGGAGCATCTGTTTGTGCTCACACAAGGCACTCCAGACCTTTCTGGAGGGAGCTGCATTGTAGTGAAGGATGAAAACACTGTGCTTTATTTGCAAGGACAGCCTTTCTCCTTCCATGAAAGCAAGTGCCTTTTCTAACATTCTGAAACACACAGCACAGTACAAACTGATACTCTCCCTATTAGCCCATTTATGAACTACTGCTGAGGTGATTGAAGCTTTCCATCAAGCTGGGTTTCCTATCTCAAAGCTGCTGAATCTTGGCTCACTTTTCCCAATGAGTTCCAAAATCTGAGTAGATGAACCGCCTGTTTTGTGATCAATGCTTACCTGATGTTGCTGAAATGTACTGATTGTAAATACATATCACAACTTTTGACTATGCAGTCTTGCTTTAATACCAAGGATTTCATGCCTTGCTCGTTGGCTTTAGTGTTTGTGTAAATTGTATCAATTCAAAAACCCAAACAGAACATGTTCATATCAATACTAATTAAACTGAGTGCACCATTTTCTTTTGGGAAACATCTCTCTTTTATGAGGGTGGAGAACTACAGAAGTCAAAACAAAACTGAGAGAAGTCCTTCCCACAGTGAAGGATAAATTCAATTGTAGGCATTATGACAATTTCCATGCCTTCCTCATGTCTCATTAATTACCACTTTTACACATATTGATTTGTGAGATCATATGGAAATTTTTACTTTAATTTCTGTAGACAAATTTTAGGGCATATAGGACCATAACATATCATATCACAGTCTTAAAAGAGGAAGCACAATTTTGCAAGAATATGTTTGTGATCTGAGCAGTCCAAACACACTGTTTTAAGGATTCAGACAGAATACAAGGCAAGAAGAAAATGTATGATATAACAATTTTCATAAACAGTGTTTTAGCAGAATTCTGTTGCCTAGCCATAGATAGGCATCTGTTATTCTTTGCAAGGAAGCCCTGATTGCCTTTCTGTTCCTTCTGAAAGATGAGGGAACATACATACAGTTGTCAGGTAGTTGTAGAGAGCAAGAAGTTCTCCCCTCAGCCTCCTTTTCTCCAGACTAAACCACCCCAGTGCCCTCTGTGGTTCTTTATAAGACTTGTGCTTCAAACCCTTCACCAGCTCTGTTTCCTTCTCTGGACTTGCTGCAGCACCTCAATGTCTTTCCAGTAGTGAGAGCCCCAGAACTGCACACAAGATTAGAGGAGTGGAGCCCGGTAGAGGGGGAGAATCATTTCCCTGGCCCTGCTGTCAGCAGGAATTTTGATATAGGTCAAGATGCCATTGTCCCTCTTGGCTACCTGGGCAGACATACCTGGCCAGCTGTTGACCAGCACTCCCAGGTCCTCTTCCTCCTGGCAGTTTTCCAGCCACTCTTCCCCCAGCCTGTAGGACCGCTTGGAGTTGTTGTAACCCAAGTGCAGGTCCCGGCACTTTTTCTTGCTGAGCATTGTGACCACAGCCCATCCAGCCTGCCCAGATCCCTCTGCAGAGCCTTTCTGCTCTCCAGCAGATCAATGATCCCAGCCAACTTGGTGCCATCTCCAAACTGACTTAGGGTACACTTGATCCCTTCATCCAGATAATTGATAATGATATTAAACAAAAATGGCCCCAACAAATTTGTTTAAATATGCAACCAGACATACATGAGTAGTTCTCAACCCACTTTCGTTGTTTTGGAATATCAGGTATTGAAATCACTTGGAAATGGAAATTTCTTCCCCTCAGTTTCTACTGCAACAGTGAGGAGAGAAAAGATAAATTAAGAAGTGTAAGAAAATAGCACATTAATTTGTGTTTATGTTGGTACAGCAACACTTAAAATTTCAGTAGTGTTTTTTCTCGTATGCAGCTGCCCTTTCTAGCCAGAAATCAATATGAACTATCATTCTGAGGAACATGTCTATGCAACACTTAAAGTTCTGGAGAAAGTATGACCTAATTCAGCATTTAGTGATCTCACGCCCTCCAAGTATGTTCTGAATTGTTTTGGCAGCAGGAGAGGTGCCCTGTGTGACTCCCAAGCAGAGTCAGACGCTGATCTGAAACAGCAAATGACCTGAAATACTAAGAGATGCATCTTAAAAAACATCTTTCCTTGTTGAATCCCCAAGTAAAGGCCTAAAAGATAACCTGCAAGGGCAGTTTTATACATCTTTCTTATAGATATGTGGTTTTTAGGGATATTTTATGCTAATTTCACATAAGGAGACTATGATTTTAATGTTTAGCTAAAAATCCATTTAAATTTTTTTTTTAAATTTTGTAAAATGTCCCCTGGAATTAAATCTGTTCAGAATAAAAATTGAACAGCCTTAGTGAAGCATTTTCTCAATATGCTTATGATTTTTCTCTGCTCTCTGAAGTTAGGATGTCTATTTNTATATATATATATATTATACATATATATGCATTATATGATCTCTAACTCAAAGGTTTCTGCCTTGCCCTTCTGTTCCGTCTGTCCCTAGAACTTAGTGCTTGTCAAGCCCATTATTTGAGTATATGAATTTTTGTCAACACTATTATAGCTAAGAGGATGGACAAGCCTCTCTCACAGCTGTCATATCTCATTATTCCTTTGCTCTTTCATTCTTATCCTTCTTTCTTNATGATCCCAGCCAACTTGGTGCCATCTCCAAACTGACTTAGGGTACACTTGATCCCTTCATCCAGATAATTGATAATGATATTAAACAAAAATGGCCCCAACAAATTTGTTTAAATATGCAACCAGACATACATGAGTAGTTCTCAACCCACTTTCGTTGTTTTGGAATATCAGGTATTGAAATCACTTGGAAATGGAAATTTCTTCCCCTCAGTTTCTACTGCAACAGTGAGGAGAGAAAAGATAAATTAAGAAGTGTAAGAAAATAGCACATTAATTTGTGTTTATGTTGGTACAGCAACACTTAAAATTTCAGTAGTGTTTTTTCTCGTATGCAGCTGCCCTTTCTAGCCAGAAATCAATATGAACTATCATTCTGAGGAACATGTCTATGCAAAACTTAAAGTTCTGGAGAAAGTATGACCCAATTCAGCATTTAGTGATCTCACGCCCTCCAAGTATGTTCTGAATTGTTTTGGCAGCAGGAGAGGTGCCCTGTGTGACTCCCAGGCAGAGTCAGATGCTGATCTAAAACAGCAAATGACTTGAAATACTAAGAGATGCATCTTAAAAAACATCTTTCCTTGTTGAATCCCCAAGTAAAGGCCTAAAAGATAACCTGCAAGGGCAGTTTTATACATCTTTCTTATAGATATGTGGTTTTTAGGGATATTTTATGCTAATTTCACATAAGGAGACTATGATTTTAATGTTTAGCTAAAAATCCATTTAAATTTTTTTTTTAAATTTTGTAAAATGTCCCCTGGAATTAAATCTGTTCAGAATAAAAATTGAACAGCCTTAGTGAAGCATTTTCTCAATATGCTTATGATTTTTCTCTGCTCTCTGAAGTTAGGATGTCTATTTACCACTGACATAGTAAAAAAACGATAAGAAATTTCTGACAAGAAATCCAATCTTCATCTTGATTTGTAACAAAATTTAGCAATTTTTAAAGGAAAATCAGGATGGCAGAAACAACAAAATCAGAATTCTTATTGTGACATGACAAACTGTGATAGATACTCTTTTGAGAGAAGTGAAACGTAGATTTTGTCCAGGCTGCCAAAACGCTGGGAACATTTTGGAGTTTACAAAACAAATCTCCTTCCAGACCCCAGCCAGTACAGACTCCAGCAAGAGATCTTGATTTCTGTGACATCAGGTAACCTACACCCCAGCTGGAGAGTTTGTGGAGCAGCCAGTTGGAGAGCCTGGGAGGCCAGCAGCTCACCAGGTGAACAGGTGGGAAATCAGATGTCCTGGAAAGATTGGCACTCTACTCTTCAGGCAGCTAGCTGTCAGGAGAACTGCCCAGGAGGCAGAGTAGTTGGTCTTGCCAACCTATTTCCCTGTATGATTTCCACTGATATTAAAAAAAAAAGGGGTTTGACACTAGTTCATCAGAATATGTTTGTATATATATGTATATATATATATATGTATATATATATATATTATACATATATATGCATTATATGATCTCTAACTCAAAGGTTTCTGCCTTGCCCTTCTGTTCCGTCTGTCCCTAGAACTTAGTGCTTGTCAAGCCCATTATTTGAGTATATGAATTTTTGTCAACACTATTATAGCTAAGAGGATGGACAAGCCTCTCTCACAGCTGTCATATCTCATTATTCCTTTGCTCTTTCATTCTTATCCTTCTTTCTTTTCTTTTATTTTCTTTGTCCCTTATTTGTCTCTTACCAACACATTTTCTTAGGTAGATAGCTGTTCCCCTCTTGAAGAGTCCAAGCTTGGTTCAACCATTTTAAAACCACAAAATTTATTTGGGAGGCAAGTACACCTACTAGGTATGGATATTTCTTTTCACATCACTATTAGCCATCGATGTAAGTAAAATAAAGTCAACTGACAATTCATGTTATCCCTCCCCAGTGCTGGCAGAATATTTCATAGCCCCTCACAATTGTCACCTTTACTTAACATTTAGCACATTGCTTTTACTATGCAGTTTCTCTAGTTGAAATCTAAAATAACCTTAATAAAGGGTTTCAGAATTTAATTTGGTGTCAATAGAACTATGTGAAAATGGTCTGATAACTTTTCTTATATTTTTAACAGGAAAAATTAGGTGGGTCAGACTGTTTTGTCATAATTTTGTCCTTGACAGCTTTAAGTCTAACTCTTGAATTATGGAATCTGTGTGTGAGCATGCAACATGGCAGCTATGTCACAGGTAATAAAGAAATTTGGGACATCAGTCTTCAGGCTTTGATTAGAAAGTAGGCAAAATAGATTATGTCTAATTATTCTGAGAGGAAAGATTTTGCACAAAATCTAGGACCTAATTTCAAAATCGGAAGTAGAAAGCTCAGTGTCTATTGTTTATATGTTATCTCAGATATAAGAATATTCCTACAGTAATATTTCTAATTTTTTAAAATTCAATTTGTTTAAGTATACATAGTGCTCTTTTTCAGACAAATGCATACTCTAATGTCTGTATGTCAGATATGTTTTTCAATTTCTGCATTTAAAATTGTTCCAGAGCCACACTGTAGAAGACAAAACCAATAAATAACTCAAAAAAGTTTTGGAATATCATTCCATTTGGACAACCAGAAACTTCATCAGAAAGTGAAGAAATCTGAGGGTGTAATAAATCCGGTTATTCAGCTTTTCTTCCACCACCATACCCCTATTTGATTTTTTACCCATTTCTAGGTAACATATAAGCAATTCCACTGAAAGTTTCTCCACGCTGCCTGCCATCTGTCAACAAACTCAATTCTGACAGGAGTAGCCAGCATCTCAAGGGTGCAAATCAATTTACTGTCAGTGTTGGATGTGTTCCAGTGCATTTCCTCAGCACAGATGAAAGAAATTGTGTCAACTGAGCAGTGTTGCATATGTTTTTATCTGCTGTTGGCTAGGGATTGAGCTAAAACTACTAAATTCACTTTATTTAGAATCTCAAATTTTATCTGGCATGTGCATAGCATGCTGTGTATAAGAGGAGGAAATCAATAGCATTGGTGAGCAATTATAAAATAAAGAGACCCAGGCAGGTGTGGTAAGAACTGCTGTAAAATGTAACTGTGAGTGGGCCTTGATAGTGAAGAAAAGCACAATGCAAATAATGGCAGGTAAATTTCATCCCTCCCACAACTTTCTTGAACTATTTATTGCTTTGCAAACCAGGACTGCCATTGCAAGAACAAAACATCCCTTTTCTAAAGAATTGTGAATTATCTTCATAAAGCAGTTCACCAGTATTCACCTATTACCTTTGTTTTCATAAAAGCCAGGGTGTATCAAATGCCCCATTTCTAGGTACCTATCTCATTTACACCAGATGGATATAATCATTGATGGCATCATTTCAGAGCCTGTGAATTTGACCTTTGCTTTACCTGAGCAATTAGAGATATAAAGTGTATACAGAAACTTTCCAAATAGAAATTCTTGATGCCTCCTTTGATAAGGAAAAGATAATGATCTGGAAGGGTTTGGAGACATGAGCATGTTGATCCCTGTGAATCACACTGCCACAGTTTCAGAAAGCTGTGAATCCTGCAAGTAATCCACATTTGAAAAAAGCAAGTTAGCTCCATCTCTAAAGTGGTAATGTGCAATGGATAAGAGGGGGCCATATTTGTGACTTTTAAATATTGGTCTTTCTATAATCTAACCATTTTTTCACAATTTGAAGCATACGTTGAGCTTGTTTGTATTTGGCTGCTGTTGTGTTCTGCTGCAGGGTTATTGCAACCTTAATTTCCATTCACATGTTCATAGATTGGTAAACAATTTGCAGTATCAGTTTATAAGAACTTTACCTTAACTTCTATCAATTTTATTGCTAGCCATAGGTGATGCTTTCCCCGTTTTCATGCGAGACACTCAATAATAGTTGAGAAAAAGTGTAAAGAAAGTAATAATTATGATACATCCCTTGCCAAATTCCTGAGTACTTTTTAGTGAGTTGTTGACAGAACATGGTACAGAGAGCCCTTTGTAAAAGAGTGAAATAGCACAAAACCACCAAAATCATTGACCTTGCTTGGAAGAGGTTGAAGTGAGCAAGGAATCTTGGAATCATAGAAAGGTGTGGGTTGGAAGGGAGCTTTACATATCATCTAGTCCAATGCCTCTGTCACGAGCTGGGACATCTTTTATTATATCAGGTTCCTCAAATTCCCATCCAACCTGGTCTTCCTGTGGTGGGACATGCATGGTTTCTCTGAACAGCTTGTTAACTTGTTTCAATGTCTAAATCTACCCTCTTTCAGTTTAAAATATTGTCTCTTGTCCTGTCATTACAGGCCTTGGTAAAGTTTTGGGGTTTTTGTTTTGTTTTGTTTTGTTTTGTTTTGGTTTGGTTTGTTTTTTTTTTCTGATAAGCTCCTTTTACATACTGAAAGACCACAATAAGTTCTCCCAGGAGTACTCTCTTCTCTATGCTGGACAACTTCAGGTCACTCATCCTGTCTTTGTAAGAGAGCTGCTACAGCCCTCTGGTCATCTTTGTGTCTTCCTTTGGTCCAACAGGTCCATGTCCTTGTTGTGCTGTGCCGCAGCGCAACAAAGCTGGACACAGCACCTCGGGTGAGGTCTCGTGAGAATGGAGTACAGGAGACAAGCACCTCCCTTGGGCTGCTTTTTTTTGGTGGAACTCAGGGTATGACTGGCTTTACACAAGGATTCCCAAAAATGGTTTGCATGGATCTATGAGAGCTGTTATGAGTTACTGTGCTTCTATACCCACCAAAACTTTGCCTTCATAATTCCACTCCTTCTCTAAGATAATTTTTTATATCTCCATTGAGTTCACTTCTGTACTTCTGAACGGAACATTTCCCACGAGTTTCTTTAATGACACTTCTAGCTCTTGCCACAAATTTCTCTCTTATTCTCTCTCCAGTGGTAGAAAATATAGTGGAATACTTAACTTCCTAAATATTTTGGTTGGGTTTTTCTACTGTTCACGTAAATAGCAGCGTTTCTTTTCAAGAAGGTGGCAAAATTTTTGTTGGGAATGTAAACTGTCGTGATTTGTAATGTGTGTTCCAGAATTCATTGCAGAAACAACCTATTGGTCCAGAATATTATGCAGAATAGCACATATGTATATGTCTCATACATGCGTATGCACACGTCATATTTTTTCTTTGATCAAAACCTGTTAAACAAAAAATGCAATAACACTCTCTGGAGGTGTGAGATCATTCTCTAGTCTCTTTATCACAGGAATGTCTAAAGAAATTGTTTAAGATCCTAGCCAAGGCTGGAGACTTCACTGCTGCAAAAGATGAGAATAACCACCATCTGAACCACTTTTCACTCACTTACAAAATTCTGATCTTTGATTCACTTTTACTCAGTGAAGTTTTCAGAAACTTACAAAATGGTTCAGCTCCTTCATCTTCAAGTAGAGAGGAAAATAATAGTGGAAAGTTGTTATTTCTATTTTTAATATTTGGCTATTATAGTTAGTTGCCTAGGAAAATAAATAAATAACTAAGAGATTAGATAAGAATAAATGAAAGAAACACTTCACATAGCACACTGCCAATTTATGAAATTAAATACCTCTGGGTATAATATACTCAAATATTGTGTAGAAGAATAAAAGGGAACCAGATAATAATGACTCAGGATATATCTGTTAGAATAATCAAATCCTGTAATTCTGGATGCATACTCATCACTTCACTGGAGACACTACTTTATTTTTCTTATGCATATTATATTACAGAATTTTCTGCGTGGACTTGGGGCATTTTTCATATACCTTTTAAATATTATGACTGGAGGAGAACTAGGTACACTATTGCAAAATGCAAAAAAAAGTAACATAAGATATAGGTGACATTTGAAACAAAGTTTACCAGAGTTTAAAAGACTGTAAAATGATATCCCAGAAAACTGGTGGATCCTTTTTGGTACTTTTGTGATCACCCAGTGTAAAGGCACAGAATTCTACAAAAACAATTCAGAATAAAAATAAGTGTGGGCACAATAATGATCATCATTTGTATCTGTTTTCAGACTACTATCTTCTCAGCAAGAGGAAAGGTGAATTGCATCTACAAGTATCATGACTGTGGATAAAACATTAAAGTGAGCTCTATTTATGTGCTCTGGAGTGGAAAAAAAAATTAGGATTATCACTGTCTGCTAATGAATGAGCATGACCAAATGGTCAAACAACAGACTTTTGCAATGAAGCAATTTAGATAAAAAGGAACCTCTTGCCATGTAAGGCTACATCTTTCTTTGTGCCTAATTATGGAATGGCAACAGGTGTGATTCCATCACCTCCTTTAGAAGTAGGAGCCTTGGTCATACCTAAAAACATATATAGCTGGGACACACCAATAGACTCATAATTTATGTTCCCTGCTCCATGAGATCCAAGTGACAGAAAAATTTTATAAACATTTCAGACATCATCTTTAAGTAATGTGGATGTATTTCTCCACCATTCATACTGGGAAATAGTTGAAGACTACACTTCTTGTGTGAAGAAACTTTAAATTAAAGTTAATGAATGTGCCTTTTTCTCTTTAATGTCATGCCTTTAATATTATAAGTATATATGGTGTATATGTGTGTGTGTGTCTAAAAAATGAATATTTAACTTAAGATACATTTAATTTCTGGAGGTTACTTCTCAAGATATTTATAAAGAGCAATAATATCTTTAAACACACTTTAATGATTATTTTAAAATCTAGAATATTAATTTACGCAGAAGCCAGTCAATTCCCTTTACGTACCACTATATTTTACAAGCAGAACGATTTGCTGCTGTTACTAATACAGAAAGATTTGTAGCACTGGAGGAGACTCAATGTCCAGTTTCTTCCACTGCATATTTTTGAACTTCTTGTGCTGCTCTGAAGCATCAGACAAGCTCCATTCTCCAGAACTGGAAACTTAAATTTGCTAACAGCCCCAAAGTTTTTCTAGAGCTGTTGGAAGATTTGCCTCTTATCACTACTGTTAAGCTGTGGAGTTGAAAGGAATTTGTAGGAGTTGCAATAATGCAAGCTAAGCAAGGTTACTTTTAGCTTCATTATGTTCATGCCTTCTTAAAAAAGAGGAATGCAAAGTTATTCACCATCGAAAGCATTGTATTGTCATGGTCTATAAATGTGTTTGCTGGCTGCATACTGTACTCTCTTTATCTGACCTTGCTCATTCAAAGATGCACTTGTTATAGTATGTCAGTCACTAATGAGGCCTAAGTAATTGAGCCTGATTGAACTGGCAAGATGCTGCCTAATTATAATGATAAATGGAATAAGCTGATCAGCTATGGAGGGTGAATGGCATGGAGAACATTAAAACAAGGTCACTCTGTGAAGGAGAACCAGTTTTTTCCTTTTTTTCCTTTTTTATTTTTTTCTTTTTAATGATTCTCTACCTTTCCTATGGCCCTCCAAATTCATACTCTTCATCTCTTTGTCCTACTACATAGCCAGGCACTCAGTGTTTAACTGTACTGGGACTGTTTAGGACAACAGCACTGTATACCATTCCAGCAGTGATCACCTCCTTTCCCTAATTATACTTGAAAATTGTTATGAAAAATACAAGTATACAAGGGAAGAGTTAACAAGTTTTAGATGTTCATAGCTACCGGATAATATCATCCACACTCTTTGCCCCAGAGAGGAAAACTTATTGTTTTTAGATTGGATGAATGAGTTCTAATTTATTTTTTAAGAAATCTTGCATTAATGAAACCAACTCTTTATGTTCTTCAACCTATTTCAAATCATTGACCAGAACGAAACTCTCAAGGATCTCTTAGAAAAGTCACATTTTGTGGAGTAAGGTATTGCCATTTTATCTCAGAAAGAACCTGAAATGTTCTCATAAGGAGAAGTCAGAGTTTTTTGGGATTTTTTTGAGGAAATGTTATACTTTATGTTCCACAAATCGATGACACTGAGGGGACCTCCTTCTGAAAATAAGGAGAATAAAGAGATAGGTGGAAAGAACTGGCATAACTTTACCAAGGACAAGTTTTGCGTTACCAGCCAAATTGCCTTTTTAAATTAGAATAATCTCTCTGTGGACCAGGGGAGATCAGTGGATTTTGCACATTGAGTCAAAGAAGGCCTTTGAAAGAGGACCTGTAGTTTCTTGGTAGCCATGTGGTGAGATATGGATCAGAGAGCAGTAAGGTGGATGGACAACGGGATGGACTGGCAGGCTAAAAATGTTGCAAACAGGGGCAGAAAATACAACTAGTGCTGTTCTTCAGTCATGAGCAGTGGGACTGGTACTCTTTGGTTTGGGTGTACCAGTCTTCACCCCTTTTTCTGACCTTGTTTTCCCAGAATGACCTCAGACCTAATCAGCAGCTTGGTTTCGAGCCATGTATTTGGCCATGTCTCCTGGGTGTATGCAGGAGCTGATTCATTACTGTGTTCCAAGCTGATAATAAACCCTTTTAGCAGCAACTCAATCTGTCTATGTGTGTTCAGACCCTGTGAGATGATGCCAACTGGTGAGGGCAGAGACTGAGCTAGAGTCAACCTTGGCTTCCAGATCGTTCTCCTCGTACACAAGGCCTGCTCCAGCTGCCTTCTGGCATACAGGAGTCTAGCAAAGGTTTGTATTAAGAGAGCAGGAAAGATTATGAGTGCTGCCCAGAGCGTGTATTTGCACAAGGGCTTGAACCAGGGCACCTCTATAGATGCACCTCCACCTTCACTGGGGTGCCTCTCTGCTGCTCCAGAAATGTCATTGGACACACATAGATACAACCATCTGAAAAAAAAAAATCACTCACAAAAATTAGTCTTTCTGCATAAGGAGAATGGTAGATGGAAGGGTGGTATGATCCTCCCCATCTCTTTCCAATGTAATTTAGAGACTGAGCGACTAGTTCATGTGTGTTTCTAACAGAAGTTGAGAAAAGATGGAGAAAAGGTTGAAATATTCCCTTCAGAGTTTGGTATGCCAAGTAAACTCAAGGAACAGGGCAGAAAATTATGTCAGATGGTGGGAGGCCACTTAAATGAAGATCATTGAAGCTGAGGTTCAAAAATTTCAAGATTTAATGAATCTCCATGAGTTGGTTTACTTTATAATTGCAGATGATATTTAGAAGAACAGGACTAATTAGAATTGATTATAAATGTGTTTAGGCTTAATTGAAAGTAAGATTTTCTCATATTAAATTCAAGATGACTGTTTTAATGTATAGAATTTCAATTTAAGCAGATGTTGTGTGGAACTAAAATCTGATATCCATATGTCTTCTGCGTATTAGCCTTCTTGTTTTTTTTTTTCTATTGCATGTTAAAATAAATTTTAAACAATCAAATTACTTCTGGTCTTGAGGCAATTGAAATTAATTTACAAATATTTTATTTCAGAACTGGCTTTAGTACAAATAATGAAGAGAATAAATAAAATGGCAAAATTCTCTGGAGACCATATAGTTTTTGAATGGCTGTGTTTGTTAGCCTAATGTTTGCCATCCACTACAGCTATAATATATATATATAAGCTCTAAAGCTTTTGAATTATTACACATATAAATGTGAATAATATTAATAGGTGCATTCTATTATTAATTGAATTTCTAATTATTATTCATAAGTTTTGGGATTTTTCATTAGTATTATGGACTTTTGATTTACATAGTAATGTTATTATGTCTCATAATTAGACAGCACATAAACACTTCATAACTGATGATAAGAATGGTTCACTACCTCCTTATTGCTGAATTTGTGATTAATAATGTGCAGCTTTTACAAGCTGGGAGTCTTGAACACAACCAATAACTTTATGGGTGCAACTAAGCCTGGTTTGCTAAGTTTCAAAAGGTTTGAAGAGCTGATCAAAATACTGTTGCAGTGTTTATTGGAAAGCAAACTTTCTTGTGGACCTGTATCTTGTTTGTGTTTTCTCACTAGAGCAAAAGGGAAGAGAGAGACAGGCTGGACATTTGTTCAGAAGATAAACAAGGTTTGTCTGATTAGTTTGCTAGGATATGGGTACCCTGCTTCACCAAAGGAAGATAACAGATCAGTAATGAATGTCTAATTCTGTCATTTAACAGCTGGGATATAAATGTATGAGAAGTAAAAAATTCAGAGTTGTTTGGAAGTAGAGCATTCTGTCATTGAAATTTCCATGAATAAAACAACATAATGTGGCTGATTTAAGAATCCACTTATTAAGCATGTAGTACTCTTATGTACATAATCACCTGACGAAGCAGCCAACCATCAGATCATGGCTGTCCATGAAAAGGAGTGTACCTACATACTACATTTTTCATAAGATATCAAAAGCAAGTCTGGTTCAGCTGACGCTCCTCATCCACGTATGTTGTAGTCTGTTATACAGACGTAAGCATAAAGGAGAGCTGAAGCTCCTCAGGTGTAAGACATATAAATTGAAGTGCCTACATGGAAGGAACTGTAGACATCTAAGTAGACATCTAAGACTGGATTACAACCACTATAGGATTTGCCAATACGTTCAAAGATCGTATTCTGTTGAGCAGCTCCTAATGCTTCGCTAATACTAGTCAATTAAACCTGCCTAGGCAGATTCCAACACTGAGGTCACCTGGAAGAGACTGTCATGTGCTCATGCCAGTTAAGTGTGCTCTGGTTTAAACTACAAACTGTCTGCTGTAATGGTATCTGTACCATTTTAATAGCCAGACCATCCCATGAATTGTTCAAGGTTAAGTCAAATTAATAGCAGGAAATGTTCTAAGTGTTTGCTGTTAGAGACATTTGCTTCCTGTTGGCAGAAGCATATCCAAATCTGGCTGACTTTATTGTAGTACAACTGAATGCCCTACAGAGACCTTCAGACTTTGCATGTTAGAGTTCCATTGGCTTTAATAGAAGTCTAGGAATTGAGATGACGTGCAGGTGCCTACCCTAGATGTTGGAAATTTTTTGCTTGTTTGTGAGAATAAAAATTTAAAATTTAATTTATTTATAAATGCTTTCCAGAAAGACTGTATTATATGATTAATGTTTGACTTGTACACTTGTGGTTTTATCTCTTACAGTAATTTTAACTTCGGTAAATTTGTCCTCCTTAGGAACTTGGACTGTGCCAAAGAGCAATAAATTTGGGCAACTAACTAGACAAAATATTGAAATAAATTAATGAAGCTAGATAAAAGGCTATTGGGATAAAAAAATGTACATGTATAAACACACAGCACATATATGTTGTGATGTAGGGGCCTAACTTTACAATAAGAACTGTGGAAAGAAGCAGAGAAAAAAGAGAAGTTTTCATTCCTGGTTTTCAGCAAAATAAAACTGAATTAATGTTATTTAGAAACTGAAAGAAACTGAAAGAATCTTTTCTTCAGGAACTGATAGAGTATAGCTAGATTGCTGGGTCTCTGTAGAACCCTATCAGAGTTAATAGAGCTCCATGTAGCCAAAACAATCTAGCTGAAAATGACAAATTTCTGGGTTATGGATAGAAAGAAGACTATTATATGTTATTTCAAGGGATGTGATGACTTTGTGGTGAGGGAGAAGTAACACTGATTGAAAGAAACCATTCTGAAAAAGTACAGATCCCCTTCCCCAAATTAATAGCTATTAATCAATAAAAGGCATCCAGCAAATTAAAAGTTATACAGCTGAGAAGATACAGATGTTTCCTGCAGAAAAGGAAAAACAGCTGAGGCAGAAAAAAACTATCAGCAAAATAATACTTGCTAGAAATTTGAATTAATCCTATGGGATTTTTTCTATCCTTTTGAGAAAATTCAGTGAGAAAATGTTATGGGTTTTTATCCATCACTTCTTTCAACATTATTAGCAGGTTTCAAAGACCTTTGAAGAAAACTGCATGTAATGAAGTTAATAATACATATATTTTATTAGTAAAGGTTACATCTGTCTAGCATTTTAATTTTTCCACCTCTCACTTATGTAGTAGTTAGAATTACAATGAAAAATCATTAGATCAGGTATGACTCATCCATTACAGCCTGGAGAAAAGTCAATATTGACACTCCCAATGATCTCATATGCACCTTTCATATATAATTTGTGATGTTATTATGTATCTGTGATCCATGCTTCCCAGGGAGGAACATCCTCTAAGGTTAAGTTCAACAATCTTCATAAGAAAAGATGATTGGAGGACCTGAATATTCTTAATAAATTTTAGATTAACAGACAAGATGACATTTAAGCACTAGATGTGAGCAATGATTAAAAGAACATTATGAAGAAGGGAACATGCTGTGATTTCACGATTGTGTCATCTTTTCAAGACTTTAGGCTTATATAATGATCCTTGAATACTTGCTTCAGCTACTCTGGGCAAAAGAATCCCAGTGCCAAAAGTTCCTTGTACCAAAGTTAATGGTTTCAGTTCTTCACCTACTTTTCTAATCTTGGACTAACATTTTTGCAAAATAAGAATAAAACTGAGTGTTTTACAGCCAGTTCTGCATGTAGTGCTCTGCTCTGACATCCTCTGTTTGTGGCAACATAATATATATGACACAGGGAAGTTCAAAATCCTAAGGGAAGTGAAGAAGGTAAGCAGAGTACAGACCCTGAACTTCACTAGAACAGACTTTAACTTATTCAGAAGTGGTAGAAAAGGTCCTGTGAGATGCAGCTCTGAGAACAAACCTTCTCCAAGAACAGGAATGATGTGGTCCAGGAAACAAGCGGACTTACCATGAATACACAGGCATACTCATGATTAACCAAAACAAAAAAACCCCAAACCAAACAAAAAATATATATACAAGGATAGAGTATAGTGGAGGAATACAGAAGCATCGCCTGGTCATGCAGGAATGCTGATAGAAAAGTAAAAGCTTGAGCAGACTTGAAATTGGCAAGGCATGTCCAGGGTAAAAAGAAGAGCTTTTGTGGCTGCACTGACAGTAAATAAACCAGCAATGAAAAAGTTGACTCTGCTGAAGGAGTTGACCAATGTAGTGACAGTGAATACCAGATGAGGATGAGGTACTCAATGCCTTCATTGATTTTCACCAACAGGGTCTTCTGGGCCTCTCTGTTTGGAGGCAAGGTTGCAGAAGGAGAGAACCAACCAGCAGCATGTGAAAGTTGGAGTCAGAGATTTTTTTAAGAGAGTTGGATTTACACTAATTCACAGAATTAAGTGTCTTGCACACAAGTGTACTGGAAGAACAGCAGTAGGAGACAAATACTTTAACTATCTTCACGCAGTCTGAGGAAAATTGAAATAACTATGAGTTTTTTGGCCTCATTTCAGTGGCTGTAAAAATTACAAAGCAGCTCTACTTGGAAGCAATTTTGGCATGCATGAAGAAGCTGACTTGAAAAACTAACCTGGACTGACATACAGCACGTTGAATCTCAGAGTTACTTTGTGGGATAAAACTGCTGGATCTAGAGAAGAAGCAGAATGTTGATTTTCCCTTAGTTACAGATAAGAAAAGTGACTTAGTGAGGTTTTCAACATAGCCTTCTCTAACATCCTTGTCAACAGGTTTGGACATGATAGCATAGATAAATTTATTATAAAATGAATAGAAAATATTCTGGATTGTGTGACTCAGGGGGTATTAGTTAGTAGTTTGCAATCTCCTTGGCAGCAAGAATTCTTGCCTGGGACCTGTTAGTCTTGTTTAACATCTTTACCAGTGACCTAGAGGAGGTAAAGAAGTGCACTCTTTTGTTGAGTTAGAAGACAAAGTTTGAAAGACCGATCTGTATTTTTGAAGGTAGCTCTGCTGTTAAGAAACGTAGACAGACCGAAGGCAAGGTCTAACAGGAACCTTATTAAATTCATCAGTGTTCCACCAGGAATGGATCAAAGAGTACAGTGTGGCCAAATTACTCTTACTGACTGACTGACTGGGTAAGTATCTCTGAGGAGTCCTGGTGAGCTGCCATTGATTAAATAGAGTCCCACAAAAGTCATAGCAGGTGCTAAGAATATGACTCTCAGGAGTGGAAAAGTAGCATTGATTTCCTCACAGTTAAACTAAAATAAGAGATATTAATATTGCGTTTATATAATGTATATATTGGAAATACTTAGAGAAAGCAGATAAAAGAAGTGTTTTCATCTAGAAATAGACATTCAGCCCTCCTGAAATAAAAAAAAAAAAAATTCATCCCTACTTCAAAATAAAATATGCAGAAAAATATATATCCACCTCTTCATAATTCCATGAAATGGTCATAGTTTTGCTTTGTGCTCACTAGAGATGTTCCTATTTCCCTGAGTTAAGGTCACCCTTGCAACAATTACAGCTTTTCTTTTTGGTGAGATAAATAGACTGAACACACTGGTTTGATCCTCTGATTCATCCCCTTTTACTGGCCTCCTTCTCTTATCCTTACATCATCCTTTATATTTACATCCATTTTTACTGAAAAAATTAACTGCCTGCAGTCTTAGGTCACTTTTCTCACTTTTTATGAGTGTTTCTACACATCACAAAAAAACCCAAACACCCAGAAGTTCAGCATGTGACCTGTTAGACGGCGCACCATGGTCCAAGTCAGCATAATCCAGGTAAAGGTAGGGACACTTTGCATCTCTAAGGAACAGAGGAAGCTTTATGTCTCACTTCTCTAGGTCATTGGGTGTGAAAGTCTCCTATCAACCTGGTCTTCTGAGGAGGGCAGATTCTTACTATCAGAGAGGATGTTGAATTACAGATTTCATGCTCATATATCAAAGATATTTGAAACCAAACTTGCAGTAAGTACCCTTTCTTCTCTCTGGCTGCAAATTCTGTAGCCCAGATTCATCTCCCCTATACACTTCTTAAATCTTTTATTCCAAAGGCACTACCACTGTCACTGATGGGCTTGGCCTTGTCCTGTAGTGGATCCATCTTGGAGCTGGTTAGAATTAGTTCTGTTGGACAAGGGGGAAGCTTCTCCAGCTCCTCACAGAAGCCCCCCCACCCCGTAGCTCCTGTGCTACAAAAGCTTGCTGTGCAAACCCAAGGCGGAGGGATATCATGCACTCTGCTTCTCTGTAAGTGTGTTTGCAGCAGAGACAAATTTTGATGAGATTGTTTGCCCTGAAGCGTTTAAAATAGAAATTGGCCATGTAAAGAGTAAAAGAGTAGAAGGGAGGAAGGAAAGAGAAGGAAAGCGAAGAGGGATCAATGTCAATATCCCCAGGAAGCGAAGAGCTGATTCTGATCAGATTTCCAGGAGGAATATGCTTGCTTATAACGTGCAGTCATATTGAACAGGTTAGTTGTGACTGATCTCGTGATAGTCTAATCTACTGTATTATGAATGACAATTGCAGAATTACTTTACAGAAGTGTAGCAAGGTAGGTTGTCATCACATAAACTATGCTGTTATCCTCCAAACATGCATACTCACTGCAGAAACAGGAAGTTGCTTAGTTATTTTTGTCATTACCTACTCAAAATTATACCTTGTAGTTAAAGACAAACTGTTGCTTCAGACACTGCCAGTTGGTTTATGGTTGCATCTAATCTCCTACAGAACTTTACTGCGATAGAAAAGCAGATAAAAATATGTTGATAGGTTTACTGTTGAATAGATAGGGAAAACATCAGGGGTAGGAATGATGGAATTCCATTCCTATTGTGAAAAAATAAAGAAAGCTTGTTTTTTCTTAGAGAGAAAGTTTTTTCTTGTCACAACTTTCGCAAATTTTGGTGTGTAAGTTGCTGCTTATGGGTCTGCTCAGACACTGGTTCAATAGTATAGTAAATGGCAAATATTAATGTAGCTCTCTTAGCATAGATACTGTGTGTGATATAGATCAGTTCAGGACTGCCTGATAATGTGACAGTGCAAAAGTCTGGTATTGGTAATTGTGGAACAGCACAGCATCATGTACTGAGAAGTACATGTCTTCTCAGAGTCACCTGTGGAAAGCAATTGCAACAGAGATGAATTTCCTTCCCCACAAAAATCCACAGCTGAATTAATTCAGAAGTTTCATAACTGAAATTATGTACAAGGATTACACTACAGAAGAACCTTTAGCTGAAACGGTGTGAAACTTGGTCTCACATGGCACACGGAAAGAAGTTTTGAACATGCTGAGAAAGCCAATGCTCTGTGTTTTTCAGAACACAGAAAATGGTTTGAGGGGTTATGCAGTTTGCCTTATACTAATTTGCCAATGTCTTTTCTTAATGTAAGTACTCCAAGGTACAAGTATTACCCCATGAACATTTGTTTTTTGACATATTAAGGCTGTGAATGTCTTGCCAAGACATTGCAATGAATAGTCATGAGCAGTGCTCTACATCTAGCCTCAGACAGAAAGGGCATATTAGGCATGTGGAATGAGTACTAAGAATCCTTGAAAGAGGAAACTGCCTTAACTTACAGTGGAAGCAAGTATAAGTACGATCCATGGTATAACATGTGCAGCTTTACTTATTCTGGCCAGTGCTAGAGGAAGAGGAAACACACATCCTCTCTGTGTGAAGCTAAAAGAGCTTGCACTGCCTGATCAGTTTGGCTTATTTTCTGCGTTGACACTCACAGATTCTACTCTCCCTTGGTCTGCCTGGGTAAAATTTTCTCACCAATGTCAATTGGGAGCAACTGTGCTGACTGTTGGTGTACACTTGTTTTGGTGCATTACTGAACACTCTGACATAGATAAATGAATTTGTTCAAGTGGTGGGAGGGGAAGGATTAAAGGCATTTATACAGAACAGCACCGAGGAGTGTTTTTGTAACAACTAACACCAAATCTTCACTAAAATGAAGATTTTCCTTTTAGCCCAAAATGAAAAATTAGCAAAGAGGTAGTAAGTCATCTGAGTAAGGCGAGAATACTGTAAATTAGAGCTCGTTTCACTCTGTCTCTCATCTTTTTGCTTTTTAAAACTACTTTCCTGTCTCCTGAAAAGGCACACAGAGAGAAGGAAAAGGAAAAAAAAAAAAAAAAAAAAAAAAAAAAAAAAGAAGCCCCAAAGCTTTAATAAAGTGTTACATTTGACAGAGCAGACAACTAGTGAAAAGAGGAGATATCTTTGGCAAAAGGACATTGAGAGCTTTCAGAGATGCTTGCTGTGTTCATGCTGGAGAAATTCTTTATGTGTGCAATAATCTACAGCCATAGCCTTGAAGGTTTATCTCTCCATCACCTTTCTCCTTCCTGGCACCTTAGTTCTCAACATACCTAAACACCAGCAAAATGAGCTGGAAGGCTCTCAGCTGTTTTTCATGCAATCTAGTGATTGGATAGACAAATAAAGAATGTTTGGGATTTTTTTGTTATTCTTGTTCTTTATTTTCCTCCTTTTTGTGGCTTGTATTTGGTTGGTTGGGTTTTACTTGTTTTAAAGAAAAAGCTGTTTTACACCTTCAGAGTGCTGCTACCACCAGTGAGCACCGACTGTAATGGACTTCATGTATAATTCATGCAATCAAAACTTTGCAACTGTGCAAAATTGCGTACCCCACATCCTGTGCCTTCAAATCAGCTTCCACAAACTGTCAGAAGTTACAGCAGAGGGGCTCACTCAGTGGCCGTAAGCTGAAGCACTAACGAAGCTGCCTGAACAGCACCATGGAGAGCCATTTAATCAGCCTCTGTTTTTAATTTTGGTTGGCTGACAGGTGGCCAAAAGTACTGAAACACTGAAAGGAAAAAAGAAAAACTGATTCAGTTATCACTAAACAGAATAGGAAACACATAAAGAGCTTTTTATTAAGGCTTTAGTTTTGATGGCGAAAATTAAAGGTTACTTTGAAAACACCTAAGCATTTGTGGTATTAAATATTGAAAATACATTATCCAGATTAATAATTATGGAAGTAAATTCCTTCGAGGCATTGGTACAAGGGAGGTGTGTTATCTCAAATTTACATATGCCTTAGATTTTTTTAAAATAAGATTTAAAAATAGTATCAACCTCTCAGTTCCCCAGATTACATTTGTGCTCCTTTTCTTTCTTCCTTTCCCCACGTACATTGATTTGATCTAATCAATGGTTCCCTGAATTTAGGCAGGACTGACTGTGCTGCCTCAAGAGACAAGAGTAAAAAGAGAGATTTGTTGGATTTAAATCCATTCCATTTTATTTAATACAACAACTGAAAATCCAGCTGCTGAAGTCGTTGAGTGCTAATTCTTGCCACTGAACCCAGTGACTGTGGGACCTCACCCATGAGTTGAACTGAAGCCTAGTAAAAATCTGTAGAGAATGATTTTATTGTTCTGTCCACAGCTGGTAATGGATAGCTTACCTACATAAGCATAGCTAAGCATAACTTTGGTTTCTTGAATGTTCTTTACCACCTGATGACAAATTTGTAGGCTATCCACACACATCTGTAATCTCTGCTTCTTCCTTACAAAAGTCCTGATACTGGTATTACCCAGAGGTGTGAGTTTCTGTAAAAACATAACCAATTTTATCATTCTGAGCTGTGTCAGCATTCAGTCTTGCCAAGTGGTCACTGGATCTACAGTCTTAGATAAAGAGTGAATTCTCTCTCCATCCTGTCCTCTCTTATTTGCTCAAACCTGTAAAATCTCCAGCTTTTCAGTCTTAGAGCTTGCATAGTTGCTTCTTTGCCTGAATCACCCATGATACTAAAAGAAAAATCTCCAGTTCATGTTATTGGGAATTATGACTGTTCTGAAAATACTTTGCATGAGACAGTCAATATAAACTAAAAAAACTACAAATACTGGGCATTCAGATTGCATTTTAATCTGGAGTGTGTCACACTAACTATGCTTGAAAAATAAGAAAAGCTGTGAACAGCATGTGCAAAAAGTTTAGTAGTTTATCTTATTCAAAAGTTCTTGGCAACAGTTTCCTCCCTACCCCTGCACATGGGTTCCCAAACCTTAGTGGTGTCCCATGTCTTCCTCCACATTCATCTCTTATTATTAGGTGGATAATTGGTTTTCTTAAACTTTTGAATAGAATGAGTGTACAGCCTATGTGGTGAAGAAATAAAAAATACCAAAGTTGTAACAGCATCTAGGATGGTAATATGTTTGGGATCAGAAAAAAAACCCATAAAATTCTACTTAGAAGAAAATGAAAGTACAGAAGTACATTTCTGTCCATGGCTGCTCTTTATCCTTTCAAAAGATGCCTGAATATAACAAAATCCCATTGCAAATGTGATGAAGAATTGGCAGATGTTACACTTGCAATTTTACATCTGAAGCTCTTATCATGGGTGACAGCTTTTAACTACTCTTTATCCTTCCTCATTGCCGTGAGTGAAGTCAGTGAGGCTTTGTGTGCTCTCTGAGTTCACTCCTGCACTGGGTTATTCACTCTTCTATTATTGCTGCATCTGATTCAAGGAACCTATAAAACACAGATTCACCTTTATTTCAAGTATGTTTCAGCTCTTAAAAATGCCTAAAAACATTCTATATATATGAACGAAAGATGAGGTCAATCCTGGCAATGTTAAGGTGTATAGATCAGTTCAGCACACTGAACCAAGATACCGTTGGGAAGAGTACAAAGAGAAATAACTCAGGAATAATGCTTTAACTTCTAGTAGCAATTGGCACAATGAGAAAATGTGTAATGTACAAAACAAACCCCTCAACATTTATTATATCATTGCTTACCTACTCATAAAAAAACCAGTACGCCTCTTCTTACAGACCTTGCTTTCAAACATAGTGGTCCAGAGTCTTGAAAATTTTGAGTGCTACATAAATTGCTCTTTCACTTTTTTAATGGACTGACTCATTAATTACATAAGACAGCAAACAACAGTTTTGTGTGAACTGTTAGTGAGACAACATTCATCTTGGTTCATGTGCTTCATGAAAGAATTTCTGTCAGACACTGCCCACTTTTCTCCTTTCTCCCAGCTTAAGTCCTGACTGTACATGAAATAGGTTAAAGAAAATTCTGACAATTGCAATTGCAGCCAGAATGCAGCAAACGTAGAAAAATTCCATGGCAGAAATAACTTTTAATTTTCACCCATTTTCTTTGGCATGTTCATCTTCAACTTTGCCTTGTCAATTAAAGTTACTGTTAGACAAAGGCTCTGTTTACAGTGATAGAACTAGGAGAATTTCCAGGAAATATCAGCACCAGAACCAGAAGTAGGCTGACAACCCTGCACCTTGACGCTGCGTGATGAGTGTCTAAGAGAAGAAAGTAGCTGCAAAGAGCCATGTGTTTCTTCCCCATGAAGTTTTGTTTCAGGCTGTCACTTGACTAAAATGAGATTGGAGACAAGATTAAAAAGCTTGAAGACATCTAGAACAGGATAAAAAATGCAACATTCTGTTCAGAAATGTTTTGTAAGAATGGTCTTGATTTTATAAATTGAATCCATAAAAATTTTGTGTGAAGGAATGGTAGAAAATGGCTACCTGAAAGCTACCAAGCTGAAGAAAACAGTCTGACTGCAAACTGTTGAAATCATATATCTTCTCTACCAAGGAAACTACAAAATTACTGCCTGTATAACAATACAAAATACAAACAAACATGAAAACCAATGAAAATCAACCCCCTCTAGACCCCAATACCCTGCATATTATGAGCTGGCCTGTAGATCTGGTGTTCCCAGTGTCTGGATATCCAAGAGGTGGCAGCAGTGGCCATATGTACCATCTGTGTCTTGTAACTTGGCCAGAGAAGTGGAAGCACTACAAGGGCTTCATGATAGGACTCTAAAGGCCATAAAAACAGTGAGTTGTGGAGGCAGCACCAGCCCTTTCTAAGCCTTGTACTGGATACAGAGGGCAGCCTAAGAGGAATATCCTCTCCTTCTGTAAAGCATTTGGTTTAATTGCAAAGCCCTGGCAGCCGTAAGACAGAATTGTGATTGCCAAACAACACTGCTGAGAAAGAGAATCTCGTCCAGATTCTGTAGTGCTTCTCAGTATTTTTGTGCTGTGTGTCTATGTAATTTTAAAAAACTTGTATTTGAAGAAGTTAAAAAATCCTCACCCTTCTGGTCATTAATTTTATGACACATGGGCAGTTTTAGAAATCATCTAATCTTCTTTAGGCAAAATACTAGAGAATTACAGTGTTTTGAACTAAGTTTTATTTTCATTCATCATTTCCATCTTGACAGTGTAAGAGTTGTACACAGAAATATTTTCTTGTATGGGTACTCCTGTCATATGCAATGAGTGTTTATCACCAACAAGCAGACTGTCTTGCAATTCTGAATAAATCAAAAGAGACTTGTCATGCCTGTAAGGCTAAATATGTTTGCCTTTCTTGGTTCTGTAATACAATTAATTTCTATTTCAGATATTACGATATTGAAGTGCATTTTCTCTGTAACTCCATTCAGAACCCATTTCTGACCTCAGTTAAAATGAGCTTGTGTGTTTTACATGCATTTACATTTTTACTTCAATTTGCAATCCTCTGACTGCTGGACACAGCTCTGTTGGTACTGCAGGGAAAATGTTCTCATTCAGTGATTTTTCTAACCTACTACTTACTGCATTGCTGATATTTAATTTCTTGCTCTATAAATTGCCTTTTGCCTACTCAATATATAAAAAGGCATAAAATGAAACCAAACCCTGACTCAAAAACCTATGTCATACTTGCACAGTCACTGATTTTACAAGACACACAATGTGCCTGCATATCTGAAAGCAGACCTGGCTTCTATAGTTCTTAGAAATAGGGAATGATTTGCTATTTCCAAGACATGTGCATTTGCTTGCTGTTTATTTGTAAACTGGGAAAGTATTCGCTATCACACCGTAAGAATTAAGTTTGCAGAAGTAAAAAATACATTCCTGAACTCCTACCAAAACAAGTGTCTTTCATGACACTTCCCATTTTACACAAATTAGTTTTTTCTTCCTTAATTTTTTATTGCTAGAATATATTAAACTTTAATGGGCCTAAAGAAGAATTTAGTTGCAAAAAATTAGATCTACTGTCATAATTTTTGGGCTGCTGAAGAAAGGAATGGGAAAAAAGACCATGGGGTAAAGCACGGCAGGATTAGAGGGGGAGAAATTTTCTAAGGTACTTTATAGAAAGTGTTCTGAAAATCATGATTATAGATATACAGTGAGTTCTCAAATTATATCCAGTGGGATATTTTCAGCATGATTGCAGCACAAATTCCTACATAAATGCTACTATTGCAACTGAAGCAAACTCTATAAAAATTTTCTCTTCATCCAGGTTAGACTATCATATTCTGTATGTTCTACTAAACCCCAATATATAAATTCAGCTATTGTTATCTATTTGTAGAAAAACAAAGCACTTAAATATTTTGTTGAAAATGTTAAGGAAGAAGATGAAGATCTGCAAAGGTGTACATACCTGTGCAAAAGTTTCACAGAGGAATTTGTTTCTATTTCATTAACATCTCTGGAGCTTTGCAATTATCTCTAGTGTGTATAATAGATGAATTTCTCATTTCATAAAAGGCGTTATATACATTTACTAAACAGCGTGAATGCCTTTGCAAGATTGAGGGTTTTAATGCCATTTGATCAGTCCTTATTCTATAAATCAATAGATATAATTTTTCTCATAGTCTGTCATTCCTAGGAACAGTTTTTCTGAGAAGAAAAAGCTGTTTATTTTTTGTCTTGCAGGTTTCTAGGTTTTTTATTCCATTCACTGGAAGGATTACTTAATAGAGTGAGAAAGAACAAATTTACATGAAAGTGCACGTTGTATTACTGTCCTTCTTCATCAGATACTTTCAGCATTCAAAGGATTACTAACAAAGTAACTCTCTGGTAGTTAGAAAACAGACCACTTAATAGATACCACAAAAGAAACAGAACAACACAACTTCACTGGAAGCCTTAGTGAATATCTGAGTATTTTACCCATTTGTCTTGAAATAAGTGACCCCTTACAAATCATAAAGCATATCTATTTCTAATACCTTATAAATTCTTGTTCGATGAAACATTTTCAAATGCAATTGTAACTGCAAAGCAAAAACAACCGTAAGTTCTTATTTCCTTAAGAAATATAATGAAAACCTGAGGAATTTTGGTTTCCTTGTCATGTTCTCCTGTGACACCTGTGTATGTTATAAAATTTTCTAAAAGCCTACTGTTCACTGACATAGATGGATAGGCATGTATGGATAGATGTTTATCCAATGAATTACTTGATTGCTTTTAAAAGTGACTTCAGGATGGACTCACCCACCAATTGTACTGGACAGTAGTGTCAACAGATTAAAACTACTCAGGTTGACCCAGAGACAGATCAGAGTCAACCTGTGCAGAATAAGCAAATAAAACCACTGGAAAGGTGAAAGTTAATGTATCCATTACATTCTTGGGCATGTAGTCCTTGCTTGAAAACCACCTTGACCTCATATACTACTGTACATGACCTAAAGCAATATTTCATGATTATTTGAAGTAAAGTCATTCAAGGAAAACACAGAGTTCATAAAATATGGTGCTTGTCACCAGATGATGTCACCAGTGGCTGACATGGGAGTGATCCCATCACGCTTCCATCATTTTAAGATGGTTCTGTTGAAATACAACATCCCTGCAACAACCTGTGGAGCACCTGTTACTTCGGAAGAGCACATTTTATTGGGTGCAGATTCCTTTGAGTACCTCTGAAGCTCTTTCAGCTGTGCACTACCAAGGTGACCCCAACACTTTTACTGTGAATGACAAATTTTGCAATTACATTCACTCATTTACAATTTAATTTTTAGTCACTGAAATACTTGACTGTCTAAGAGGTTTTTCTAATGTTGTTTCTTTGAATGAAAAGGAAAAGCAAGAGCCTGACTCCCTGTACATCATTACATTTTAAAACTACTCTGTGAAAGATTATCATTATAGACTCTCTTAGTGTCTTCTGAGTTCAATTGGAAATCACATTATTCTGTCTTTATGGATGTAAACAACTTATAGTATTGCTGTTTCAAATCTTTGAAATGTTTTAATCAGACGTTTTCTTTGCAAAGAATGTAATTTTAATACACTGTTTGGGTGACTCAAGCTGAAAACAGTAAGTATATGACAGGATATGAAGCATTTTTATTCCTTCTACATAAACACCGTCAAGTATTTGGGGATATTGTGTGCTATTCTTATTCTGTAAATCATTGCTCTGATAACAAGGGCCAGTGTGATTAACAAACTCATTTTTCATCTGTTGGATTACTCAAACACAGCAGAGCTTTTATGCTCTCAAATATTCATATTTTAAAAATTACATTCTATGAAAAAATTAGTGTTTAACATAGTTTATGGAGAAAAATACTGATTAGCATCAGAACATTTGCATTTGAAACAAAGATTCTTTCATAAAAAATTTTATGCCAAAATGTTTCTTGGACTGATTATATTTATTATGTGTCATGCTATAATACAGTAAACATCAATAATTTTGATTACTAATGGGAAATCATACCATAAGCCTCCTTCATCATTTCTGGATGAGCTCTCTGTGTCTTGAGAAATCAAGGTAAATTATATTATAGTGCAGTGGGAATACAGGTAATTTCATAATAACCTGCTTAACTTAGGTAAGAGCACATAATAGATAACAATTAGACATATATCTGTATTTGCTTCTAAGGAGTAAGAGCAAGATACTTTGCTACTACAATTCAAATGAAGAAAGAAAATGCATATTATAAAAACATAAGTAGAAAAACTATTAGAAGAACTCAGTGGTGTTTATGAATAGGAAATAGTGCTCTTTCTACAGCTTTTGCATCAAAAAATAAGTACAGGTCCTGCTATGACTAATACTGATCTTAACATTAAGCATTGCAAAAAATTGTAGAAAGATAGAGCTATAGAAAACTCATGGTAAGCCAGATTCAACTTAATAGCAGGTAGTGATTGCTCTTTTAAGAATGAGTCCAGAGAAAATATCTGACCTTGATTATTGTTTTACTTATGTAACACATAGAAAATGTCATCTCCCTTGTTACTATTTAAACAAAAATATTAAAAAATTATACCATACACCTGTTAATACACACGCATAAGGGTATTGATACACATGTTCATCACTTTTTTGTGACTTAGCAAAATTCTCTTGAATGTGCAAAAACAAAGATATGGTGTGAATGACATTAGCTGTGCATTCAGTTTTTGTTTGCTGTCAGAAATACCATGACATTTTGCTCACTGTCTGAATAATATATAAGATCATAACAATGCATAAATATAACTCTTTAAATAATGTCTGACAATTCAGTTTTTGTTTTGTAGCAAGCAAATTTCAAAAATTTACTGTTACTATTTTCTCTGTATTCTTTATTGTACATTTCTGTGTAGAATATGAGGAGTATATTCAGCTCCTACTGAAGTTAGTAAAAAATCCAGACTCATAGATTAAATCTATGGCTCCAGTAGCATGTGATATAAAGGACAAGAGATGAGAGATTATATGTGTAAAACGTCATCACCAAGGTGATGAAAGAAGAATATAGGCATTTGAAAGAAGGGTCTATAATTCCAGAAAGGTCAGTTTAATAATATAAAATAGAGTAAGATGGTGGCAAGTACACCTGAACTTCAAAAGCAAGATAAAGGTGCTTTATTGGTGCTTTTATACCTTTTAAGGTAGCTTGGGTATTATTACAAGGTGTAAAACAAGGAAGAAAAATCAAAAGAATACTTTGTCTGCTCCTGCAAGGGCTGCCTAGGGGCTGCAGCTTCTTTGAGGGCATGTCCACCTGCTCTGGCATGAACTGCAGGTGGATATGTGCTGCACTGTGATCCTCCATGGGCTGCAGCACAGCAACCCACTTCACCATGGTCTTCAGCATGGGCTGCAGGGGAATCCCTGCTCCGACACCTGGGGCCCCTCCTCTGTGCCCTTCTTCATTGACCTTGCTATCTACAAGGCTGTTTCTATGATTTTTTTTTTTAATCAGTCCTCTCTCTAATGGCTGCTGCACAGCATTTTGCACCTTTTCTTCAATATGTTATATCAGAGAGATTTTCTCTCTTTAGAGCTGGGTGGAACTGGCTGTGGGGACCACGGGAAAGTGCTCAGCCTCTTCTCACAGCAGCCACCTCTACAGTCCTGTACCAAAAGCTTGCCACACCAGTCAGTCATCACAGTGCAATATGGTGTGGCATCTATCCCTCTGAGGAGTTTAGACCAAGACTCTATCCTATTTACCATTATGTTCTGAAGCTTTAACTGTGTGACTTAGAAAGGTGTTAAATTACTGTTACTGCATATATAGACAGGCTTATAGTCACTGGGCAGGTTAGAAGTGATCATTACATCCAGAGAAGAGAGAGTAGAGAGAGAAGAGAGAGATTTTTTTAGTCTTGTAAAGTCTTTTTTTTTTTTTTCTGTCCTATATAAAACAGCTTAATAAAGGCTCAAGGGTTCAAGTTCCAGCCCCACACTGCAAAAAACCAGAAAAAATTATTTCAGATTCTATACAACATGCTATGATGCTCTTTAACTTCATAAACACTTTTGTTGGCATAGTCTTTAGGATGTTAATATCTTGAAAATAAAGTATTTTATATTATTTATTTATTTATCTTAAATTGCATTAATATGTGCTGTGTATGGTGAACTCTGTTCCAGTTTTGCACAATACATTAGAAAACAAAAAGCTTACAAAAATGTCACTGGTCTCCGCTTCTAGTGAAAAATCAAGCTAGGAAGCTGGAATTACAATAAATTATTTACCTGTCTGTGCTAGCTTAGCTTGCAAAACTGGAGTCTGTGTGATAGAGCTGGGACCAATATTAAAGCACAAGGTCCAGATTTTTCATTTATATTATCACACAAGCCTAGAATCTCTAGGTGCAAAGTTCAGATAATTTAACTATTGTCCAATAATATTGAATGCTCATATTACCAACCTGTATTTCTTTTTGATAGTCAACCTCCAGATGACATATTCATCTTCTAGCACAGCTACAACCCAAATCATTCAGTTCTACCTCATTTTACCCCAGTGTAAACTTATTCAGATTTTTTTTGTCTCTACATGTGTTCTTTCAAGACAAAAGTGGCTGGTTAGAGCTAATTGAAATTCTGTTTGATCATTGTCACATTAAAATTGTACTAGGCTTCCATAATTGTCATATTTCTGCTTTGTCTATTTTTTTTTTAGATTTCATCTGCAACCGTAGAACTGCTAAGGCCCACCCTTTCCCATTTATTACTAAAGAATGATGCTCAGAATTGGTAGGCATGCAATTATGTGAAGAAGTGACAGTACTCAAAAGCATTAAAATCTACCACCTTGCATCGTTTACAACTTCACTGTTTAAATTCAATTTCAGGAGGAAGGAAACGGCTTTAGATTAAAAGAAGTTCTCATTCGTTGTTTACCTCAAACACAAAGCCATTACAAAGCAATTAGCAAAATATAAAAGGTAGTATCACAAGAAAATTCAATGACTTTGTCGGAAATTCTGTACAAAAGTTGGCTCCCTCCTAAACTCTCCTTCTGTTTGATTCTCACAAAGTGTAGTGTGAGAAAAATTAAGTCATTAAACTTTTAAGAATTTGACTTGCTTAAAATATGTGATTTTAATTAGCAAATTAATTTAGGGTTTTTTTTAAGTGTAGTATCTACTGGGAGGAGCAAGTGGGTAATTAAAAAAAAGTATTAGTATGATTTAAATTATACTTCTTTACTAATTTTTCATGCTAACTAATGTCTTCATATAGCAATTCACTTCACCTAAATAAAGTACTGTCTACATAGCTACTCTCCCCCACTGGTTTAATGCACACCTTGAAGTTGAATGATGGATTAAAGCATAGATAAAATTAGAAAAAAAATGCCCCAAGAATGAGATTCAACTCTTTATTAAGAAATCTAAATGCATGCATGTAGTTATAGGTTTCTATAGAACAAGAGAGATCTTGAAATTGACATTTCCTCTATAGAGTCATCCATTTTTGTTTGAGACATTTAGAGATGCAGGTGGCAGATAGGAGCAGTCACTATGGGATTTCTACAACTTTCTGGAGGCTCATAATTTCAAAAAACATTAAACATCAGAGAACCTTGACTTACAGCCATTGTCAATGAAGCCAGTGGAATTTAACTAGCCAACTGCATCATGGAATGTCTCAAGTTGGAAGGATCACATGGGTAAGGATCAATACTATTGTTGAAATAAGTATCTAGGCTTTTCTATGCCTTAGACATCATAGGGACATTTTAGTTTCCATCTTCCTCTCCCAAAGTTTGCAGATTTTCCACAGGATCTATGCTATGACTGACAGCCCTGAATAGCAGCAATAGAAATTTTAAACAACTTACACAGTAATAGAAACCAGAGCTTGTGTAACTGAAATCTGGACCAGGTATCTTTATTGTTATTAGATGAACAAGCTCCATGGACAGCTCTGACTAGATCTCTGTAGATCATACAGTGACCTTACACACTCAGTGCTCATTTCCACTTCCATTTAGTCACTTAAATTTAGGAGATAATCTTCAACTGGATTCAGGCCCTTCACTGAGATCGATGCCATTATGCATTTCTTGCCCAAACTGAAAAGAAAATGTAATGTTTTACTGTATGTCTTTGTTACTTTGATGTATTTTTAAGCCACCATTCAGGAGCTAAACAGAGATTTCTATAGCTTTTTAATTGGAATTATTTTTATTTTGAAGAAATAATAGTTTCCACACTTTACCATTTTATATATTCTTGAGTTTTAAAAAGTTGAAATAACAAAGAAAATGGACCAATCCAAAAGACTCTTAACTGGAATTTGCTGTAGGAAAATTCCCAATAAAATATCCTCTGCACTAATTCTTCACAAAAATCTTATAGGCAGCTTCTCCAGTGTATGTGATCATTATAAGCACAATGAGCAAAAACTGGGAACAAATACAGTTTGAATTTTCCTTTTCTATTTCTCACTAGTCAGATCTTTAGCAAGGTGGGGTAAATTAAGGATTCATTATCCATACCTGTAAACAAGCAGCTCTCATTCATAAGCACTCATGATCCATTTTTGACTGGCATGTGTGAGCATCTAACTTATCTGTCACAAAACTAATAATGCTAAATATCAAGGCTCAAATTCATAAGACTGCAATGGAGAAAATGATTTTGATATCTAAAATCTGTTCTGTTCATCTGTGCTGCTCAGTTTAAGTGTTATGACTTTTCTCACTTGTGATGGTGTAAGAAGTCAATTCCTGGCAGCCACAGACTGCTGAAATATGCTTCACTCATGGTAGTCACCAGGGCTAGATTAAGCATGTTTAAAGCTATTCAAATATGACTTTTAGTGAAAAGTAAAAAAAGAAAGGGAGAAAACTTTCTGTGGTTTCTTACACCAAAAAGGTTAGCAGTGGCATAAAAAAAACCCCCTAAGAACCACCATAAAAATCCCATGAAGAAAATTGCAAACAAATGAACAAAAAACCCCACTGTAAAATGAGTTACTGAAATTTGTATATAGACAAAGACTTTAAAATCCTTAAAATTTAGCATTAACTTGTTGGTTTTTCTATTAGAGACTGGGAGATCAAGAGTTTAATTATCAGGTATGTTGAAAAAGACTTGATGCTATGGTGAACATGAACCACTCATGCAGCTGGGTCCTGCGAGTCTGTTGGTAGTGTGTACACAGCTACACTGCTGAGCTGCACAAGGAACACCACATCCAGAGCTGAATTTCCCAGATCAAGAGTTGGATGAGGAGAAATTAAAGAGATTTCCAACAAGGGCTATGAAGGCACTGTTTATGGCCTCAACCATGCCTGGAAGGATGCTGCAGCACTGGAATTGGTTGCCTCTCTTTTCTTGAAGGTCTTTTGGCCTGGGGTACAAAAACAAAAGCTGAGCCAGACAGTTGTTCGTGATAGTCTTGCTTTGAGTGAGAGCCCAGACTAATCAATGTTAGGGGATTCCTTCCAAATAGCATTTCCATGCTTGCATGAAAACATCAAATTATTTTTTCTTATTCCAGTTTCAGATATTTAAACGTTATGCTTTAATATTTTAGTATTTTTTTAAATTATTTGAATAAGCTAAAGCTAAATTATGAAATAACTAATATTACATTGATCTATTTTAGGCAAATGTTGAATTTACATTCTACAGAATAAAAATAACCCTCTTGAGACTATTATTTACATTTGCCAAAACTAAAATATGTTGGCATCTCTGAATAAAAATATTTTAGTTTCTAAATCAAAGACAACATGTGTTTTTGCTTTTGCTTGCCATGAAACTGAGTCTAGAATACTTACATAAACAATGAATCCTTACTTTTAAAAAAGGACTGGAACGAAAACTTGAGTTTCAGCTCCAAACACAGATATTTCAGAAGCGACAACTGACACAAAACAATCTGGCAACTGGAAGGATTTTGATTTACAACAAACTAGTGCAAGCGTAAATGCTTTTTTTTTCAAGACACTGAAGACCCAAAACTTATTCCAAAAAACTCAGTTGTGCAGATATTACACCTTTCATTTTGAAAAAACCAAACCCAAACCCAAGCCCAACAAACCACATCAAATTTCTGACTCTCTGTGGACTATATTTAAATTGTGCAATGACAAATTTTCCCCCAATTTAAGAAACATCTACTTTTACTGTTAAAAACTTTACTGAATTAACACAGAAAGCTTTAAAGAAGCTCAAGTTAAAATGAATGCCATGTCTCTTTATTAAAGCAGACGTCTGAGAATATATCATAGAACCATAGAACAGACCAGATTGGAAGGGACTTTGAAAGATCATCTTGTCCAACCATTCATGGGAAATGGAGCTGTGATGACATGAGAAACATTTTTAGTAAAAACTCAGAGAAAAGAGGGTTATATTGCAAATTAGGAAAATATAAATAATCATACTGGAAAATGGAACAGCACTTCCACAATTGTACATGATCTTTTGCTTTTCTGTCCCACTATTCTGCTATTTGGAGAGTGTCTTCTGAGCACAAAACAAATTTTTCAGAAATTAGTTATTAAGTCATCAGTAAAGCTCTTCACAAACTTCACCCAGCAGGAGAAATGTGTCAGAAATTACATACTAATTTGATTTTTACTGCTTCCCAATTGCACACTGCCCAAACATCTGTAGATTCTTATCCATGACAAACCAACCTAGTCTTGCAAATAATGATTTTTAAAATAGTTTTCTGTTACTGTGCATAAGAAAGACAAGTAAATATTCACCTAAATATCTCCTTGGCTGGAATCTCACACAAAGTTTTCTTGATTGCCCAGAACACAGTGTGGTGGACTGGTAGTAGCAGCTGTACCTGGTGCTGCAACTCAGTGGGAAGAGGAGCTTCAGTACAAAAATATATTTCCTACACTGTGTGTAAAACTATATGTATATGTGTATACGTGTGTTTGCATTTCTGTCTATTTGGAAATAAACTGAATGAGTTTGAACATATTTCTTTGGGTGATTAAGTTCCAATTTTACTTTAATTCTACATAAGCTACGTATGAAATCCTGTTTTTATACACGTGAAATACTATACCAAAATATATCTTGTGGAAGGCCAAAAAAACTGATTTGGGTTTAAAACACTAGACAGGGTTGAGAATCAGGGTTGTTCAGACTCAAAAAGTGTGTGCTAAGGAAGGATCTCATTTCTCCTCAGCTATCTCATATACCTATGATACGAATAAGTTGGACCCACATGCTCAGAAGTAAGGAGCAATTGAAAAGGAGGCAAAAGTCACAAGCTGCAATGAGAGACATATCAATGTAAGTGGGAAAAAGCCCCAGACTAACACTCATCACATGTGGGAAGTCAAACACAAGAAAGCTTCTAGAATCTCCACTCTTAGAAGAATTCAGAACTCAGTTGAACAAGGCCTGAAAAATGCCGTCTAATCTGGCTGTGCTTTGAGCAGCAGCTTGCACCACAGAACTCTGGTGTGTTGAATCCCCCTTTCGACACACCTTATTCTATGTTCCAACGATTCTGTGTATATATAAGTACTAATAGCTCTGCAGCTCGCCTCATTTTTCATGTTTCCTTCTCTTTTATTTTTTCTGTAGTTTTAGCTTAGATTTTGATTTGGGGAGTGGTTTCTATACCACATTTACCATGTTTGTAATAGCTAACAAAAAAAAAGCGTATTTCATAAAACAGTTCACTATTTTAATATCCACCCTGCCAAAGTTGTCAAAATAAGTAAACATTCATGGCCTGTATAAATCAATGAAATAAAGCCCCAATTAGAGCTGACTGACAGGCTGTGGCCTGTTTGAATCTATAAAAGCTAAGATAAAAAAGCTAAGGCTGGCTGCAGTGATGTTCAGCACCTCACTCTACTGCTGACATCCAAAAATCAAGTCTTCTCCACTGTGCTAAGCTAATATATGTTTTAGCAGCTTGGGTGAATATTTGTAACTGGATTATCATATTGCAGATGGTCTGTTGATTCTCAACAAGATATTATTCCTTGTTTGCCTCTGCTTGATTTATTCACATAAGTCTGAGGTTCAGCTTTTATTAGGTGTTTTTGGTCATCACTGCAAAAAGGCATAACTTCTGTTCTTTGATGACATAATTTGTCTTGCTTTACTATTATTTAATATCTCTAAGACTTGCCACTATGTCACAACTACAAATACATAATTTTCAAAATACAAGCATTTAAGAAAAGATGAAAAAAAAAAGGATCACATAGCCCAGTAATTTGTTTGGATTTTGATAAATTGTTATAGTATATGACTAAGAGACTTCTGGAAGATATGGCATAGATTTAAAGTGTGGGGACTTAGCTAAACGATTTTAAACTAAAAACAAAGCAACAGCTTTAGTTAACATTTAATGTTTTCCTGAAGTTAACCAGTCTAAATATTTCACTAATGTTGTACAATTAGTGGTATCACCTTTTCTTTTCTTTTGCAACAACTCACAGCCATTAGCAAAATACCAGTTAGTGTCTTCTTAACACAAGATTATTGCTTGAATTAGTTTCTGGAAAGTAATTATGTGCTTAACACTTGGAAGAAACCCTCATCATTCTGGAAATTGAAGTGATAAAATACTTCATATAAAATCAGGTTTCACAATCTGCTGTCACTTGCACACCACCTCCCTCTTTCCATGTCTGAAGTGTAAGGTTTGGCAGCCTGATTGCAGGTACTGCATGGTGACCTGGCTCAGTATTTAATGGAATAGAGGCACATTCCTGTCGCAAAGCCCAAAGAGGGAATTCAGCCAGAGATGTGTCTTTGCATGTAACAGTTTGATGCTGCTCAATCTCACCATTTCTTCAATTAAAGAATGATTTTGTTAGGATTTTTCCAGTGGCATTGAGGCAGCTGGCAAACGTGTTATCTCTGGGTGTTTCCAGATATTGTATCTTCCAGCCCATGGGATATAGAAAAGTCTGTGGTTTGATATCACATCTCAAAATACAGGCTCTTGAAGACACTAGTTCTGAGACTACATCAAAATGTCAGACAATCAGGTTTTTCTATGTGCAGAATAAGTCTCTTAAGTACTAAAAGATATACTGATGAAAAATAGGGCCAGCACTCGTGTGGCTGTGGGTAACAAATTACTAAAACTTCCTCTCTGTGTTGTTGTGGTAACTCAATCAATTAAAATCCATCAAGCTAGTCAAAACTGAAACATGTGAAGAACACATGTATTGTTGCGTTTTAGCTTTCTGCACATATCGCCAAGAATTTTACTGTTATTGATCATTTTAATCTGGTTCTTCAGTAACTGGCCATTGACTCTGCCTCTTTGAATTTACAGACTTAATCTCCTAAGGAAAATGACTCCTGTAGGAACTTTAAACCTGAAAAACAATACCTATATCCTTTTCTACAGTGATCTCAGAAACTTTTGTGTAAAAATCTGATTTCCTCTGTGTATTTTCTTCTATACCATTATAATAAGTCTTGCAAGAGTTTGAAGTTTACTTATTTGTTGCTAAATCCCTTATAAGTTCTTTATAGATAGATAGATCTGACAGACATGATAGATCATATATCCAGAGTCTGATTTCATTGGATGACTACTCAGGCTGCCATGGAAATAGATGTTTGCCCTTTTTTATCTCTCCAGCTCTGCAAAGACTGACTTGGCTTTCTCTTGCCAATTCAAATGCAAATGAGATAAATATGTGCACATAATCCCAGGGTCATTGTTTTGCAAACACAACCTTTGTTATTTGATGATTGTCACACTATGACTATTAGACCCTGCAGTCAAGTACCTGACCTCTGAACAGGTCATGGAAACCTCGTTCTTCAGAGCAGCTGAGTCAAACTCTAACAGAAGAGGAATCCTTATCACAGAGCCTTTATCTTGCCTCCTGACACATGCGAATGAAATGACTTTTATAATAAACCTGCTTTTTTATAACGTATCATTATTTGTATCAGTGACAAAAATATTTCTGTTCTGCTACTCTTACCGACCAACGTCTTTCACTGGCACAGGCCATTCACACAATGTCCTCAGCATTATCCTTTCAACACTAATATCCTACTTGTGAATACTGAGGGTCCTCTTAGCAATACAATCCTCTGACCTGTAAACATGAGCTTTAATTTCTAAAGTTAGGGGAATGAGTGGTACTAATAAAATTTCATCAGAGGGCACAGTGGAGGCCGTGCATTTTCTGGGGGAGGTTTTGCACCTTTGCACTGGTGGTTGGCAGAAGTGCAAAGGAGAACTTGGGTTTTTTGAAAGGAAATATAGGAGGTAAAGAACTGTGGAGTCACAAATTCAGTCGTCACATAAGGTAAGAAAACAAATAAATGCTAGGCTGTGTTTTAGCTACCGCATTATGTATTTATGCAAAGGTCATTACAGTGAGTCATATCCTATCTGAAGAGAGGTTTTCAACTTCTTACAGCAAGTTAAAGCAGGTTGTTAAACACTGCAGCTCAGGCAGGGTAGGAGGGAAAGATGTAATAATTCTTCCTCCCATTCCAAATATGAAAATTAGGAAGTATGACCTGTTGTGCTGTGTTTTTGGGTTTCAGTCGGGTTTTCCCTAGGTTAGAGTTGTGTCCCTCGTTGGTTCGGAGTCCCTCTGCAGCCCTGGCCTGGTATCTGGTACATTCCAGGAGAGCTGATGGGCCAGGTTCCCAGTTTCTCCTACCCTATCCTATGGCGTCTGTACTCCTCTGCTTTCCCCACCCCCATTTAAAAGGTGCTGCTGTGCACCCAGGACCCCACTTTTGTGGAGACCTCGGCTCCAGAAACAGTAAACTGAGTTTCTACCCACAAAAGTCCTCTCTTTGTTCTTTGTCACTGCCATGCTTCAGCCAGGGCTGAGACTCACAGGACCAGGAGAGATACAGAGAAGTGCTCTTAAAGCTGGACTAGGGCAAGAGCTAACCAGGTGGAACGAAAGGTTCCAGGAGCTGCACCTAGCACCCGGCTTTAATGACCAGCTGCTGCATAGCATACAATAACTATAGCAAAGACTTAATCTTTGAAATAAGAGTCCACATTTGATTTCATAAACCTGGTATAGCTAAGAAAGAGTAAGCTAGAGGAAAGACTGACCAGAAAAATTGGAAGGAAAAACAGTTGTCCGGGGACTTTTGTTTCAGTCATATGATTCTATATGTTCCAATTATGAATTATTGCATATATTAATGGGCACTAATCACACAACCAAAGAGCAAAAAGTGTGATCTTTTTGTACTGAGTAGTTACTTGTAGCTCATTTACAACAGGACCATTTCAACAGTTTGATAATTCATTGATACTCCAGAACCAGTATGATATTCCATTTCTAAGCCTTATAATGGAATCACAGAAAACTCAGTGAATCGTTACCTGGAAAAGTTGATTTTTTTCATATTTGAAGGTAATCAGATAAATAGCTTATTAATCTAGAATTCTGTGACTCGTGGCAGTAGAGAGAATAAATGTGTTTCAAGTCACAACTTTGTGGCAAGTCCCATTCCAAAGCACACAAATTTGTTTTAAATAACCTATTTATTGACAAGAACAATGATTCTGGGCTAGTGCAGGCCTCTGTGACATCTACAAGCAAGTAAAAAGAATCTGAAAATACTAAAAGTATCAAATCTTCCCTTGTGCAACTGAAGTCAAAGGGGAATTTAATCATAGAGTTTTGTAAGAGCAGGAGCAGACATTTATAAAAAGTTCCTGTAACTTGTATGGAAGTGCTGTGGGAGAAGCTTGCTTGAACGAACAATCCATCCTTCATCTTCCAGCATGACAACTAGAAATACAGGAAATAATGAAAGATGCAGGTAGGGTTTCCTTAGCTGAAATCACATCATAGACTCTTTGCAATACGAAAGTATAAACCTGTAATTTATTTAATTACCTGTCAGAACACTCTGATCCATAGTTAATTCATGAAGCACTATTTATCCCTGGTGATTCTTTTCTCTCCATAAAAGGGTAAAATAAATGTGGAGAATGTAACAATCAAAGCACCTCCATTGATTTTTTGGGGGCAGCTATGAATTTGTATTCAGAAAGAGGCGGATATAACATGCTGAAGGTTTCTTCTAATGACTGCCAGCCAAGAGGCACTTTTGATCCCAAAATCAGAAAGGTCAGCCTTTATTGTTGCAAATTGTTTATTGTTACAAATTATCTATGCAGTGACAATACACCTTGGCTCTCTCCAGCTCCAGCTCCCCTTTGCTGTGGGAAGCACACAGACCCACAATCAGACAGAGCTTGGTGCTGTTGCAGTGCAGATTGTGCGCTAAATCCCAAGTTCAGTGCCCTGTCTCTTGGGTATTTCTACCTCCTTTTCACTGCTTTAAAAACACGAGTAGCAGCAGACACAGCCATGGCCTTTATTTCCTCCAGCTCTTATATTAAATGTAATCATCTATGCTAATCATAAATGAAGGCCAGACAGCAATGTCTTGCAACTGCCAGATCCTGAAGTGCTTAGTCCTATTGGAAGGGTCAATTAGAAAGTAGGCAAGACAGCACTAATAAGAAAAATCTCTTTGAATAGTTAAAGGGATTATGAATGAAAAATTTGGAATTTCTACCTTACTAAATATTGCAACAGCCGTGCAGTATGTGAGTGTAATTTGAATTAATGGGTATATTTTTAGGAGTCCTTGTCAATGTGTGATAAGTTTAAAGTGCTTTAGTGACCTCATAAGGTGTAATGAATGAGACACAACAAGTAGAATTATGTGAGTTTAACTAAGAACAGAATTTTGGAAAGAATTCCAGAGTGCAAAAATAGTCTTACCAACAGCCTTCCATTCTCTGCAACTCCTGGCAAATTTCTAGCTTACACATCCAAACTTAAAAATATTAGCATATATCAAAGGTAGGAGCTGAATATCAAAATGAAATTTTCAAATTTTAGAGTAATTTTCCCATGGGGAAAGAAAAGAAACACCTTGAAAATAAGCCATTCAAAACATTAAAAGACAAAGGCTTCTGCCCAACTAGGCTAGAAGGTAGCTAGATTCTGTCAGAAAATAATAAAAAAGATGCTGGCTACATGGGTTTTGTGCTATTTCATTTGCAAGTAAGGATATTGATATCAGATGTTTCAAACATGGTTTTGCAGCTCCGCAAATAAAATAACACCTCTTCCACCTAATTGCTCTCAAAATCTCCTCTGTATGTAGCAAGCAGTTAATTATTCTGAATTCACACCTAGCATCAGATTTGACACACTAAAAGACACAGCTAATATATGCAATAGCAATGTTTTCTGTTTAAAAGTCAAGCTACATGAAACAGAAATGCTAATAAAATCAATGTTGGAAGATATCTGAGAATAAAATTCGTATTTGATCAAAGAAGGATTACTGGTATTAGTCAGTTCTGGGAAAGCAACAGAAAAGAACATATGCTTCCTGTTGTAACTCCTTCCTTAAGGACAGAGAGGCAGATATTTCAGTTTAGAAACTGCAGTGAGCATCACAAAGACTTGGGCACGTTTAGCTTAATTATATTTATCATCTTGTAATACACAGGAACTGTGTACTCTTTTGCTATATTTATGAAGCTAATGAAAGGGTGCCTTGTTCAGAAAGGAAGATTCTTTCTTGCTTTCTGGTCTTTCCTCTGACTTTCCTGCCACACAGCTGAGAAATGCAACATGGCTTCTTTTTACATATTATCATGTGAACTTCACACAAAGCTAACAATTGCACAGAAATTGGCTTAGCCTCTGTTACCTCTGCCAGAGAGTGAAAAATAAAGAGTAAACAAACCCTATCTTGAGTCACTGGTTACTTTAGAGTTTCAGTTCAGAGAGAAGTCTCTTATTACCTGACCTTGCCAGAAAGGGCTGTTGGTAAGTGGATGCTGGAGATCATTCCACTCAGAACAAGAAGTAGTTTCAAAGCTCTAACTAAATTTACCATATACCTGATGATGAATGCATTCTAGAAAGGTCAAGAAAAGAATGACAGTTTTATTGTTTTGTCTTATATCTTTTTATTTCATCTGCTCTTTTATCTCCATGTGGCAACCTTTCACAGAAATCTAAGACATATTTAAAAAAAAAAGCCTGTAGTGAATTTAAACCTAAAATTTACATGAGGCTTAAACTCCTTTTCTCTTGTTTATTAAATCCTGACCCTTTTTTCTTTTTCTCATTTTTTTCTCTTTTTGCTTTTGTAAAAGTAAACCATAATTCAATTAGAGAGATGAAGCAGAAAGTAGCAGACAGAGCAAGAAACTGATTTTCTTGGAATTGGGAAAATTATGAAAATGAGAGTTTCACTCTATTTATGATCATTTTTATAAATGCAAACTTAACACTGAGATTTCCTTAACTGAAGATTCATGTTCATGCAGATAAATACAAATGCTAAAGGAAATTTGTTCCGTATCAACTGCCCCGAAACCCCTTTTTTCATAATTAAAGCATGTTCCCCTCATGAGAAGAATAATCATTCACAGGCAGATTTAAGTGTCCCCAGAGCATAAGTGTTTTTGCTTCTTGCATCAGCTTGCTTTCTTTGTGTCTGGGGAAGAGACTACACCTCCCTTCCAGGCACGGCTGTTTCAATAAGACCATCAATGTGATTTATCCCTGGCCTCATAACTCCAGTCATTCTATTGCTGCACAGTGAAATATCACTCCTAGAAACTCTTCTAGCCACACTCTTCAGGTCTGTGGAATTTTAAGAGCTGATGAAGGATGGTATTATTTGGCCTTCAAGCTGCCTGTTTGCCAGATGTGTCTCCTCGTTAAAGTTCCCTTGGTACCTTTCTGGTCAAGGAAGACTGCTAATCCTTTTAGCTTGGTCAAATTCCAGTTCATGGAGCTCCATTCTGTCTGTATCAGCACCCTTCCCCCACTTTAATAAGAATACCTGAGGGGTTTGCTAGTTTGTTTTTGTGTTGCTCATATAAACAGTCACACAGTGCTCTTTCTTATTGATGATATTTTGTAATTCATCTCAAAATGCACCATACACAGCACAATGAGAAGATAATGGGAAAATGTTGGTGTGAGTGAATTCAAATTCAAGACTTAATGTCTTGAAACTATCAGCTTGTAAAATATGCAGGGTTTGAGATCCCTGTGTAAACATGGGGTCACTATTGCATTAAACAAAATCAATTTCCCTCTTCCCAGAAATATTGCCAGGATTCAAATAATTCATGTATGTGTAATTGTATGATGAGCTTTATTATCAAGGAAACAGAGTTCAGGGGTGAGTTTGGGTCAATTTTTTTTTTGTTTGGGTAAGGTCTTGAGGAGGATTACTTGCTTTTTATTGGTAATTTCTCCAAGTAATTGCTCTACATTTATAGTGTAAAGTTCACAATGTCATGACTTCTTTAGCTTTAATTTCTAAAAAATTCCAATTTTAGTATTAATGGAGAAAACACTGTCAATACCTGATCTCAGTAATGTTTAATTTCAGCTCATGTACTTTTACTTCTAGCTTAAATATTAAGACCTTCCAGAATAGAAGATTTATATCTTGTGGGTCCTTTTTCCAAAACAGCTCAGAGCTCAGGACATGGAACTGGGATAAAATCTGTTCACTGTTTGTCTTAACACAAGCATTGCATATTATTGAAAGTGTGTTTTGAGAATGGTAGTAACCAAGGCACACTGAAACAGAAGGGTGTGAGTGAATCACATGACTAACAAGAAAGTGTAGCTGGAAGAGAGCCTTGAGCAAGGGTAGAAGAATCATGAGTTACGACAATTTCCTATGAAAATATCTGAAACAAGAGAGGTAAACCACTGCTTACTGTTTACACGAAGGACTCTTCATTAGTGCAATTAATAAGTTGATTAGTTTTTCTCAAAACCGCATCTGTGACGGGCTGAACCCAGAAAATCATGATTAATTTTTGTATGTGAATGGAAAAAAATAATAGAAAAAAAGCTTTCAGTAGTATTGGATTTGTGGGCTATGAAAGATGTCAAAAAAAAAAGAATAAAAATAAAGCTAAGACAATTTTGGTAACACTGGTTTTTTTCTGTCCACCCATGTAATTGTAAAGACATTGAAAAATGCATTCACAAATAATGAACAGAGAAATACATAGCAAGGGACATTTTCTCATACGAAAACATTTTTGTTTTAGTGTGAGAATAAGGCTAAAATCTCATCTCATAATTCAAAAGCATATGTAGACTGTACCTGTTTACCAGGTAAAAGATGTCTGATTATACAATGCTCTTTCACACTAAATTTTCATCCTGTAAGAGTATACAATAAAGAAGCAGAAAAACACATAGTTGGTTCTGCAGCTTGTGACTTTGGGATTTCATGCCCTGTCTGTTGCAGGCACATTTACATACAAAGGTTAAATCAGATGAAGCAGTCTAATACCAGTCTGTCAGTAGTAATATTGGCAGTGATTCAAGATTTTTGTTACTCGAGTTATAAAATTCCCGTTCTGCTTTTCATTTGATTGACTTATTTGACTTACTTTCGTTTGAGTGACTTATGCTTCTCCTTTCTGGTCCAGTAATTTAGTCAATTAGTTTTATATTTACAATAACCTTTATCTGAAGAATAGTACCTGAATTTCTCATAGTGTCTTACATTTCTTAATATCAAGCTATGACTTTGTTTTTGGTGACAGTTTACAGTGTTAGGAAACTGACTCCTTTTACTCTATCTCAATGTTAAAAAAAAGAATACCATCTTCCCTGCTGAATATCCTTGAAAATTTGCTTCAGCGTTTCACACAGAGCAAAAGGGACAAAAAATATAATGGAAAAGATTGAAACCTCTTACACACTGCAGACTCAGTAAACCTCTGTGGAAGACCAACAGTTAAGGATTTTCTATCTAATTTCACTGCTTTAATTTTAGAGGGTCTAATTTTGCAAATCTTTTGAATGTTTTCTCCTTTTTATTCATGAAGACTCACTGACTTAATTATGAATAGAAGGGATCAGCATAGAACTACCAGGAACAAGTCCACTTTTATACACAAAAGTTAAAAAAGCCCATCTTTTTATTATAAGAAAAAATGTCTAGTTTTAAAAACAATGAGTTATGAGCTATAGGAAAATATTTAGGGATTTTTTAAGCATGTAATATTTAAAATAAGGAGTCAATGAGTGAAGGTATATAGAGTAATTACTACTTGGTTAATAAGAACTTCTAAATGAAATACCAGCTCTTTCACCAAACACTTATGTATTTGTTTTCTCTTGATTGTGCTTCCCCTAATTTACTGAATGTTACATGTGCACAAATGAAAATGCAACGTATTTTTAGATATAAATGCAAAGCATTGTCCTTACATATTCTGATGACACCTAAACCAGTTTGTAACTTGTCTTTCTGAAAAGGAATAGGCTAATGTATTAAGTAAAAGATGGCCAGAGAGGTCCTAATTTACATCAGTCAATTCTCCAGGTAATATGCAGTGGGACTGAAATAAGAAGTACTGTGAGTCAGATTGAACTTTCAGCATTTTGGCAGAATGTTGTTCTGACACTTGATGAAATATCTTGCACAAAAGGGTCATATCAGCTGAAAAGGTAAACTATCTTTATCTTATGATGTGGAAAAAATACTTTCTAATAGCAGTAAATACACCAGGAGTACAATCTGAGAGACCAGCTTGATAGTTTAATACTGTTGGAAAATGCACTGCATACAGTGAAAGTAGGTGTGATGGCAAAGGGAAGAGGAATAGAAAACTTTCTGCTCTGAAGTTGAAGGCAATGAGGTAAAAAGATTTCCTGTCACACAGAAGATTTTTTTTTTGTTGTCAAGCAGCAGATTTTTCAACATGCAGCATAATATTTTATATATAAATTTTAATTTGTTGCAAGTGTCAGTGGTCTGAAGTGCATATGACTCTCACCTATCACTGAGCAGTTTAGTTCCTGAGGATGCCTTGGAGGTGTCACTACAGTTCTCTTACACCTTGGTGTAATGCCTTTTAAGTTTAATTTCCAGTGGTCTGGCTTGTGGTACAGATAATTTATGGAAAAGATAAAGTTACAGTCTTTGAGCTCATTCAAGTGGAACAGAATTTTGTATACTCTGCTGGAAATGTTTCGTTAAGGTGGCCAATGTGCCTACAGTTTACACTGAAAGTAAATAAGTTGTGAAAACTCAAGAAGGTTATATTAGTTTCCTTGTAGAGAAGATTAATATTAAAAGTTAATAATTTGAAGTAAAATCCGTAATTCTATGAAATAAACAATAACTTCTATTGATATTAGCTTAGTCCAGTCATTGAGCTTCTTAGGACCAACTCCTGGACTAAGCTTTCATTTTGGGTACAACCTCTTTCTGTACCCCTTCTTTCTATAAATGATATATTCTATATATCATCTAATTTGTGCAGTTATATTCTATAACTGCACAAATTCTTCATACTGAGAGATGAGGCATAGATGCAATATGGACCAACAGGTTTGAAATCTCATGTTCCTTATTGTCATTGAAATATACCAGTATTTTATTTGTCTGGAAGAAACATCTAAAAGTAGTAGCAACTGAGCACTCCAGCAAGTAAATTGAGCCTTTGTTTTTAATGTTCCAAAACTGGTTGATGTTGCCTAAGGATAGGTCCATACAATCTTACTACCATGTATGTTCCTGGGTCTCCTTTCCAGAATCATGATATATAAAATTTCCATCCTCATTCTCTAGATTAGAAGAATTTTATCAATTTTTCTCTACCTCTCTCTCTCTTTCCTTGTATAAAAACAGCTGATATGATAGAGGATATGGACTTGCCTTGATGATTAATTTATATTATATTCTACTTGAATAATAGATTAATGGAGTTTTCCTGGAAATAAACCAGGATATTTCACCACAGACCCTAACTAGTCTAATTTAATCTCTGGGCAGCATGGATTTCACAGCCTTTGGCTCAGTTTAATTTCAGAAAGGCCCTGTAATATTCACAGAAAAACGTAAGTGCCAGGTCTGACTTATGATCTATACCTGCGATATAAACTCCTAAATCCTGTGTCAGTTCTAAAACAGATGGCTCACTCTTTTCACTCTTACTCCTTCCAACACTCATGCAGAACATTCATTTACTTGAATGATGAGCCCTCTGTAGTTCTTAAGGCTTAATTCTCCCCGGCTGCAGATTTTTAAGTTTAATGAAGAAATGGATCATAGTCAAGATAGATCCAGTTAGGAAGTTGCTAACTTTTTTCATCTGATGCCATAAGGTGAAAACCCTGTGATTCAGCGAGGGCAATTTTAGAGGGAGAAAATAAATATTCTACTTGGAGAAAACAGTATGAAATAAACAGTCTAATGGTTCTTGCAATGGTTCAGTTGTTTCTATGTCTCCTATTTTCTTTCACATCCTTCAAATTTAACATTTATTCATGCTTTATCACTTGCTTATTTTTGCATTTATCCAAATAAAGATCCTTATTGAATGTCAGTGGTTTGGTCAACAACAAACATTTTTGAAAAATGTATCCATTTATCATATAAAATGTTTGCAGCAAGAGTAATAAAGGTTCTCTATACATTTTCTGGATTCACTATTGAAAAACTACTAGCTTTATAAATAACACATTCAGTTTTTTGACTTATTTATATTATTGGTACATATAATAAAATTGCCATGCCCACTTGCTGCTGATTGCTCTCAAGGATTGATTACTGTTTTTCAGAAATTCTTTTCTTAAATACATATATTCAGGTACATTCTATTTTCATGTGTAGGTAAATAACTCCAACTAGCCAGTGACCACAGAAAAAGAAGACATATAAGTGAGAGGAAAAAGTTATCTGGTCCTCAGCTAAGAGGAAAAAAAGTTATGGAAAAACATGCTAAATCACATTCTGACTTTCAGACCTTTGAGAATAAAAGGTTTCATTTTCTGAAATGCAAAGCTTTTCAACTCTATTTCCATGAACTATGTAGACAACAAGTGATCATCTGACTTATTTACTCTGGTTTTTAATGTCATGTTGTATCATACAGAAATGTGACAGTCTAATCATAAAGGAAAGCAATGATAGAGCACTCAGAAAATAATTCGGAATACATAAAAACAGTGGAGCTAGTTAGGCTTGGAGAAAGAATATGAATTATTTCCATACGGTATTAGTTCACATTTTAAATTGTTCCATTTAATCCATACGTGCAGCCTCACTTCGGTTCACTGGTTACAAGCATTCAAAAAGAGAAACACTGAAAGATTGTCTGAGCACCCAGGGATCAAATTAGGAAGAGTAAAGCCCTGGTAGAATTAAATCTGGCCAAGGATTTCAAGGGCAACAAGAAAACCTTCTCTAGGTACATTAATGATGAAAGGTAGACTAGGGAAAACGTGAGCCTTCTCTGGAAGAAAATGGGAAACATGGTTACCTGGGATATGGGGAAGGCTGAACAATTCAATGACTTTTTTGCTTTGGTCTTCACCAGCGAGTGCTTCAGCCACACTGACCAAATTACAGGATGCAAAAGCAGGGACTCCCACCTGCTGTAGGAGAAGATCAAATGTGAGACTGTCTAAGGATCCTGAAGGTGCACAAGTCCATGGGACTGATGAAATGCATCTATGGGTCATGAGGGAACTGGTGGAGGAAATGATTAAGCCACTCTCCATTATATTTGAAAAGTCATGGCAGTCCAGTAAAATTCCTACTGAATTGGAAGAGGGAAATATAACCCCCATTTTTAGAAAGGGAAAACTAGAAAGACCTGGGTAAATACAGGCCAGCCAGTCTTACCTTGTGCCTGGCAAGATCATGAAGAAGATCCTCCTGGAAATTATGCTAAGATACATGGAAAATAAAGAAGTGATTGGGTGACAGCCAACATGACTTCACTAAGGGCTAACTGTGCCTGACATATTTGTGATGGGGTTACGGTAGTGGTGGATGATGGAAGAAACTGGTGTCATCTGTCTGGACTTGTGCAAGGCATTTGACACTGTCCCACATGACATCTTTCTCTATAAACTGCAGACACACTGGTTTGATAGAGGGACCACTTGATTGATATGGAATTGACTGGATGGTCTCGCTCACAGGGTTGAGGTGGATGGCTCAATATCCAACTGTAGACCAGTGACAAGCGGTATTCCTCAGGGCTCGGTTTTAGGATCAGCACTGTCAGTGCTATTAGTCACTATCTTTGTCAGTGACATGGACAGTGGGCTTGAGAGAACTCTCAGCAAGTTTGTCCAGACCACCAAGCTGTGTGGGGCTGTCAACAGGCTGGAGAGAAGGGATGTCATCCAGAGGGACCTTGGCAGGATTGAGAGGTGGGACTGTGCAAACCTTAAGTTCAACAAGGCCAAGTGGAAGGTCTTCCATCTGGGTCATGGCAATCCCAAGCACAAGCACCAGTTTGGTAAAGAATGGATTGAAAAGGGCCCTGGGTAAAGGACTTGGGAATGTCAGTGAATGACATGCTAGACATGACCCAGCCATGTGCACCTGCAGCCCAGAAGGCCAGCTGTGTCCAGGCATGCATCAAAAGCAGTGTGGACAGCAGGGTGAGGGAGGGTATTCTGCCCATCTACTTGGCTCTCATGAGACCCCACTCAGAGTGCTGTGTCCAGCTCTGGGATCCCTAAAATAAGAAGGATGTGGATCTGCTGGAGTGAGTCCAGAGGAGGGTCACAAAGATGATCAGAGAGTGGGAGCACCTCTCCTATGAAGAGAGGCTGAGAGTTAGGCTAGTTCACCCTGGAGAAGAGAAAGCTCCAGGGAGATATTATAGATGCCCTTCAGTATCTAAAAGGGACCTACAAGAGAGCTGTAGAGGGGATTTTTACAAGGGCATGATAGGACAAGGCGGAATGGCTTTAAAATGAAGGAGAGTAGGCTTAGGTAAGATATTAGGAACAAATTCTGTACATTGAGAATGGTACAGCATTTAAACAGGTTGTACAAAGAAGCTGTGGCTACCCAGTCCCCGAGAGTATTCAAAGCCAGGTCAGGTGGAGTTCAAAGCACCCTGACCTGGTGCATGATATGCTGCACATGGCAGGGGTGTTGGAATTAGATGATCTTCGATGTCACTTCCAATCCAAGCCATTCTACAATTCTATGAAGTCTTATAAGAGCTTATAAAAAGCAGATTTCCAGAAAATAAATATGAATTACATTGTCTCCACTAGGACATGATATGAGAGCATTACACATAAAAAACCTTAGCAATACTGGGATTTCAAATATTGACACCAAATATCCTTGTGCAATCTTTTAGCCAAAAAAGAGAAAAAAAAAATTGAACTAACAGTAAATATCTTTACATTTACCTCTGTGCATTTCCTCCAACAGAACTGAAAACACAAAAGGAGTTTTCTTGCACACATTCAATTAGTATTGTTAGGAAAATGGGGTCTACTTGCAGATATCATGTTAGTCTAAAAATGGATTACACATGTCAAATGAATTATTCATTGTAAACTACTCATTTATCTCTTCAGTTAGCAAAACCAATACCCAATTCAAGAGAACATGCTTCTCCAAATGCATGAATAGTTCACAGGCACAATTCCTGGAGTTTGTGCCCCTTCTAATCAGGAGCCATTAAGGGTAGGTCAAAAATGGTAAATGAGATTGACAAAACTATACATTTAATAATAAGTATGATACTATTATGGGTGATTTTTATCTTAATTGGTTTTGAAAATTAATTGGGTGGTAACAAAAGCTGGAAAAAAGCATTTAATTTAAATCAGACAATTAAAAGTCCCAGAAGACTTGTGGCTGATAATATTAACCAATGTTTAAAAGATTAAATTTTAGCTTTGGAACCTGAATCATCGTGTAATATGCAGGTGGGTCATTATCTTCTGCTAGTAGCAAGCCTAATGAACTCCCTTATTATTAAATTCCCTATTTTAAATTTGTAAGTTTGGTGCATTATTCCATTCTGTAGCTGTCATTTAGGGGAAAAAGAAAAAAAAGAGCCCACCAAACATACGATTTTAGCATTCGAAATTTAGTCTGTGACATAAAAGGTATTATTTTCACATCCAAACATATAAACTTTAAAAAGCTTTCTATTGCCTACTAAGTTTAACATTTCAGGGGAAGATTTTTCAGGATATTAATGAAAAATTGTTTTCCTGTATTTTGAAAGCTATTGCATTTATAATGGGCTTGTATTACTCATTTTGGAAATGTGACTTGTTGTGTCCTTTCTGCATCATATGAAGTATAGCAATGGCGTTTGTTTTTCTCAAAAGTTCTGCGGGAAGAAGCAATGCCCAACTTTCCTGTGTCTGAAAATAACTTATCCATATGAGAGGGCAGAGTATTTATCAGCCTCTTCAGAGCCTGAAGAAGCTTGAATCCATGACTTGCAGATCAAGAAGATTGCTATAGCTATTCTGTTGTGGAGATTCTTGAGGCCATAGTGTAGCCAAGGAAGTAAGAATAAATGGAGTTCAAAGGTAGCAAAAGCAGAAATGAAAACATGGTTGAAAACCTCTGGTCTGGGTACCTCTTCACACCCCACACCTCCCAACCACCCCAGTTGTTTATTATGTACTTCATATTATACTGTGACAACATACACCTTGATAATACAGGCCTATTAAGGTTATATTAGCACGAATCAAAAAAGGCTCATTATCGGTTACCGAAGCAATACAACCTGGTGTACAGGCTAGAATTGGCTTTAGAGCATAAGAAAGAATACAAAGAAAATTTGTTCCTCATATAAAAATCTTCCTTTATGTCATGAAAACACAAAGGAGTTAACAAGAAATATAAAAGACAGCTACAGCCCCTACAAGAATGGTAACAAAGAGAAAACAGACAGAGACAAATTACTCTTCCTTTTCTCCCCTGGTTAAAGATGTCACCCCTAACTAATGCCATTATTTATCTTTTGGGTTCACACTTTTACATTATGTAATACTGCTTTTTGATTTGCCATTCATCATATTGTTAGTGCAAACTCAGCTTCCACATGTAAAAGGTTCACTTTTACTGTAACATTTCGTTATGCAAGCTAGAATTAAAGAGTAAATGTGTCTGTGTGTTTCAAGCCGCAGCCTTCCCATGTCAAAATGCGACCAATAATGTGGCAGTGAGTCAGAGGAAATGACACTGCAGCAGATAACCACTGCATAAGGACAGACATTCCTGAGAAAAGAAACATGCATTTTTCCTTATTGCTTCTTCAGCCTTCTCTAGGTGGCATCCTGGAGTACCATCAGGTTAACATGAGAGGTGACTAACTTAGAGAAGTGAGTCCGATATCAGCAAACTCATGTTTGTGTCAGTGGAGAACCATCTAAATATTTAGAAATCTAAAAGTAAAAAAGCCTGAAACCACTGAGCTTGTCTGTGTGGAATTCTGCACTACTCAGTGGACCTCCCAACAGACTGACTTATGAAACAATACAGGAGAAAAAACTAAAAAAAAAACCAATCCAACAAAAACCCATCCAAAAACCCTCACCAGATACAAAGCCATCATTCATTTTCCTTCAGTGATTAATCTTTCTCCAAGACCTAATTTCTATGCCTCAAAATTATGTGATTGTTTGCTTTATTGCTTTGCAAAGCATCTTCAGATATTAATAAATGGCTTTGATTTTGTCTTTATTTGTAGAATTGCTTCTAAGTAATTTAATGTTATTTAAAAAGCAGGTTGTGTATTTGTAAAAGAGTAAGATCTGACCAAATTTTAAAAACTACTAATATATGTCTCAACAAAAGAGTATTTTTTCTAAAAATGCACTTTGCATAATTTATTCACATTGAAAGAATAAAAATGAGTTTTATCCTTTCTTTTGAAAAAAGAGAAATCCAAGAAAGAAAGAAAAAAAGAAGGAAAGGAAGAAAAGCAAAAAAAAATGTAAAAAATAAAGATTGTAAATTTCAGTACAATTTCTAAGTTTTGTGTTTAAAGTAGGTCTGAGAAATAACAGAATAGCCAAGCTTTTATGAATTCACCGTATTTGTTTTCAAGACTCCACAGCCTTTCAATGAAATTTATGACAAGTTCTTTATGTCTAAGGAAATTCAAAACCCTTCTGAGATTCCCTGACAAGCTGAAAGATCTTTTCAAAAGACATTGGTGTAGTATGTGGAAGAATCTGAAAGAATATGCTTTAAGTTTTTGTTGGTGGTGATGGTTTTTTGTTTGTTGGAGGTTTTGTTTCTTTATTATTGTGAGGTTTTGTTGTGGTTATTTTTTTTTCTTTACCCTTAGAGATTGCAGCTTCCCTCCTTCTTTGTTTCTTATTATCAAATAAAATTTGGGTTTGTCTACTTTTGGGCCATCCAATTTCTGAAATGATTCCAGTTAATTCTGCTGTAAAACAGTCCTTAAAAAGGTGGTTTGTGCTCTTCTGCATTCGTCTTGAGAATAATTTGGTGCATTCAGAGTAAGAGTATACATAAAGGAAAAAAAACCTCTCTCATAATTCTGCTTTTGTTTGTACACAGATAGAAATGGAAAAACATGTCAATAAAGAAGAAAATACGTCTCTTGTAAATACTTCAGGTTAATTGACTAGCTTTCTCTCTAGTGTCTGTATTAATTTTTTTAAAAATTTGCTTATGTTGTTGTGCCCAAATAGCAGATCGCTTTACTGGTTCGTTTTCCTCTTTCAACGCTGGCTTCAGAGCAAGGTGCTCCAAGATGGGTTCAATCAGCACCACGGACAGAGCCCTTCCTTCAGCCTCGCGTTCTCCATCTCACATTCCGGGTGGCTGGGTCCCTCACACTGCAGTCTTTCTCTCACTAGAAGATACAGATCCACTGCTCTACCCAGACAGCAGTGCTCAAGTGATCTTTAGAAGGCAATGCTCCAATTGATATTTCTCTGTCAAATCTGCCAGCAGGTTTAGAACCAGATACACACAGGCAGCAGGGTATACAGGCAGTGCAAGGCAATAGCGTGATCACTGGAGTTTTATTTCCTTAGGAAACAAAACCACAAAATGTTGCTGCTGCAGTAAAATAAAAATAAAAAATAAAGAAAATGGAAACCAGAAGTTTCTCCGTTTTTTTTGGTCATAGAATAAATTGAGTAGCAGGCTGGTCAAGCAGCTCTATCCAGGTTCTTGGTGATTTCTGCTCTTAAAAAGGCAAAAAAAGAAATAAAATCTGGGCCACTCTCTACCCAGGTAAACTGAGTCTGCACTCAGTTTTAGGGGAAAAAATTAGCAATTGTGCTATTTTGCCTGAGGTAGAATCAATTTTCTTTGTAGTAGGGTAGCATGGGGGTATGTTTTGGGTTTATGGTGGAAAGAGTTTTGATAGCTCAGGCAATATTTTTGTCATTGCTGAGCCTTTGTCACACAGAGCCTTTTCCACTCTTCACACCACTCCACCAGTGAGTAGTTTGGGTCTACACAAGAAAAGAGAGGGGACACAGCCAGGACAGCTGTCCCCATCTGAACAATGGGATATTTCATACAATATGAGGTAATGCTGAGCAGTAAATGGGGGGGAGGGTGGGGAGTGAGTCCACTGCTCAGGGATTATCTGAATATGAATCAGTTACTGAGAAAATGTTCATTTGCATTGCTTGTCTGTCTTGGGTTGTATTTCTTTCACTCTTTCTTTTTTCTTTTCATTGCAATTTGTTATTGTTGGTGTTGATGATTATTATTTTATTGTATTAAATTCTTAAACTCGTAACTTCTACCATTTTAATTCTCTTCATCCAATCCTGCTGGGACAGGGAGAAAGCAAGCAGCTATGTGGTGATGGTGCTGGCTGAGGTAAAACCATGAGAGTCTCAAAACATGTTCAAAGATTAGTGGATCCATACAAAGTAGGACTTCTCAGTCATGTCTGAGTGAGGTAGAAATTGGACACGGACCATTTATTCTTGGAGCTATAAACATATATTTTGAATTACATTATGACCATATGCTTAATTTTTTAAAAAATCTCTTTTCAAAATATATAATGAAAAAAACCCAATACAAAATTGAAAAAAATATGGAGAAAAACATAATAAAACCCCAGGTTAACATGGGAGGCGACGAACTCAGAGAAGTGAGTCCAGTAAAATCTTCTTCTATTTGATTGCTACATCTTCCATGATTATGGGTGTGTTTATGTTCAGACACACACATAGTTCTGCACATTTAGATGATTCTAGCATGAAAATTGTGAATACTAATGTATTCCTGAGGCCACGGGACTGCCAGAGCCTTCAGCTGTGTCTTTTTCTAAAAAACATATATCAAAGGCTCAAGCAAGTTTTAACTGAAGAGAGCTATAGTCAATCATTTGGAGAAAATAGAGAGTGAAAGAAAGAAAAGTAATGAAACAACTGTCTTCTACTTCTCCCTGACTGCTGTTCCTTGTCTGTCAAGGTTGTTCTCATTCCAGCAACTCCATGATGCAATAAACCCCAGAGCATCGCTTATGTGTTTCTAGCAAAAATCTTACTCTTTTTGTCTCTCAGGCCCGGCCTTTTATACCTATTTTAATCTGTTATATATTTACTGCTTTGTCTCTCTGACTGTTTTCTTTCTGCACCATCCTTTGATTTTCTAGGAAACTTCTGTTTCCAGCTAACACCTGTCTGAACTACCATCCCAGTTCCTTCCTTGCCCAATTATTGACCAGCCAGCTGAAAACAAAAAATAACTTTCTTTCTTGTGAAAAACTCACATCTATGTGAAGGACAATAGCTCAGATAATTAATACTCAAATCTGTCCATAATATGTCTTCTCACCTTTTGTCTCTTCAGAAACATTTTTCCACACATTGCCATGAGTGCATAAATCTTCTGCACGCGTGTAAACATTTGAAATGTCATTCTTCTATTTTTTCCTTTAATTTCTACTAAATTAATTTGAGAAGACATAAAAAATAAGAGAATAAAATCCAAAATGTCTCAAGTTTCACAGGTAAGTTTCAGGCAATTTTTAAATTAAATGTGATTGTTTTTCAAGTGCTGTCAAAAGTTGTTAGCCTAATTTGATCAACAGTAGTGTAACCATTGACAGCTTATTTGAGGATGTCCCTGGAAAGTGATGAAAACTGCACTCAGTGTTTCATCATATGTTAAAGACAAATGAAGTGCAGAATCTCCCTCAGTTCATCATCTTTCCCACATTAATAAAATTACATGCCTGGTTACACTTTCACCATGCCACTGATGAATAACATTGAACTCCTTCAAAGAGTCCACTGGTACTGAAGGAAAACCCAATTCTTATAAAATAAAAAAAGTAAAATAATTTATAGTACAATTTTACATTTTAATGTGAAGAAATTCAATATTTTAGGAGTAAAAGCATTTTAATATTTTAGAAAAAAAGTTGAATTAAGTAATAAATTTCTTAAAATATAAAAACATTTTCTTCACCTTTGAAGTTTATGAATTCATTATAAATTATTGACCACCAACATTGACTAATTTTATTTAATAAATAAAAGTTCAATTAGTATTGTCAAATAGTGCCTTTACTAAAAGATGCTGCTGACTCTATCTCTCATAGCAGAAATTCATACTGTGGTTGGTGGGACACTGTCCAAGAGAACTCACATGCTACTCTTGACCAGCCACACATTTGATGTGTGTTTTAATTATTAGTGAAGATGGTGTTCTTGATAAACGCAGAGCATGAGAAATGGTAATGATATTTTTCCATATGTGTCTGCAGGTATGTATTTGATTTTGGCAAAATCAGAAAGAAAAATTGCAGGAAATTGCCATTAATAGCCCCGGTGTTTTTATGCATTCCTGAAATCCTCAGTGATAGAAGTCTGAGAATATATAAACTTACCAAGCTTTGCCAGAGTCAGGCGAGGTGTAGAAGCTGTGCAAACTGCAGTAAACTATCACATTTTATAAGCTTTTCTTACCCCTGAGACAAATGACATTTTCAGGGTCAACTGAATCAACTCTAGAGACTTTCTGAGATGGAGGAAAAGTCAGGAGAGAAACAAAGTTGGAAAACTTAGATCAAAACCAGGGAGTTAGGCCTACCTACTTTTTCCTTCTGTGAGGAAAGGTTCATACCCACCTGGTGTTTTTTTCAAACAACTGCTCCTGTGGCACTGAAGTTTTCAACGCCTCTTGATGTGAAGTTGGAGACGACAGCCCTCCTGCTCCCACTCAGGTGTCAGAAGGGTTGGTTGTACCTTGATCTGCTGGGGAAGAGGAGACCAGATGGAAAATAGACCAGATGGAAAGTACCTTGGACATCATGTAAGTAATACAAACTACTTTTATTGTATCTACCAATATTTTAATGCAGTAAATTCAAATCAAAACGTGCCTCCAATAACTCATTGACAAATTCTCTTTCTACTGTGATACAGTGATTCTACCTTGTTCAAATACTTCTTAGTACCAAACGAGAGAATAAAGTATGATCCTTTTGTGAATGACCTTGAGAATTCTGGAACAGTTTTCAAAATCAGTTATTTTGCTGCGTTATGCTTAAATAAACAATAAGTTAGCCTATATATTCTGGTTTGCTGAAATCAGTTTAGGGAGAGCAGGTCTCTGGGAACTAAAACTATAAACATTCAAACAAAATATTTTGCAGGCTCGGTACTGAAAGCTAGATCTCAAGTTGCATGCAATATGCATTTTGTGATCAGCTTCTCTAATCAGAAATATTAAAAAAAAAGGATTGTGGATACCCTAATGTTTAGCTAATGCAAAATAAGGCTTTGGAATGCTTTCAGAAGTGAATATGGAAAATTAACTCTTTCAGAGATATTGTCACATGGTTTCCTGTTAATTGTGCTATCAGTAATAGCGTAGCTAAAAAGTTCTAAAAGTATTCACTGGAAAAATAGCCTCAATTCCTATTTAGAGATTACTTTTCCTACAAAATGGCTTTATACCTTTTTGATTACACATTTGCAGTTTCCATAATGCCAGCAAATTTGGTCATACAAACACAGATACTTATTCAGTATTTGATACAAACCAATTTCTGAAGCAAAAATACTTTTCTAATATAAAATTCCTGTGTCTTTTTTCCTAGCACAACTTAACTAACTAGGTCTTAAAGTCTTAATTTCTTGATTTAACTGTTGCAAAATATCCTCAGAATGGCTTTGGCAATTTAATAAAAAAAACTGCTGTGCACTGGCATGCTTCTGAAAGGCACATAAAATAAATCCCTTTGAATGCATTCTTTGCTTTAATGGTTAGTTCATGCAAATTTAACTGTCCTTGATGACGTGTTTTAATTTTTGCTTGTGCCTCTGGACTAAAACAAATGCTAAATGCCGTTTTATTGATAGCATCTCCAGCACTGTGTGCAATCTGAGATTTAGCAGATCTCAGCATTTTTGTGAAGAATGAAAACATGCACTCTTGCAGACCTTAACTCTTTTCTTAACCCTGCTTTTCTTTTAACAGGTAGAACAAAATTAGGAAATTTTAACTTTTCTTTTAACAGGTAGAACAAAATTAGAAAAGAATGATGATATTGGTTTTTTTTTTCTCATCTATTAATTTCCAGTCAGTAAAGGATCAGGTCTATGGAAAAAAAAAACAAAGATGTCAAAATAAGAAGGAATTTCTAAGATTTTTTCCCCTCAAACACTGTATGTTTTTTTTTTCCTTTGAGATCTGCGAGTTCTAATGCTTCTCTCAAATTTCTCAGATATGTTGAGATTTTAGGTACTGAATGGATTGGCCTCATCTCTCTTACTCCTAAATATGTGCTATTATTTGTGTCCTTATAGTTGAGCATGTCTTGGGTAAATGGTTGATTAGAGAGCTCTTCACCTCATGAGTCCAAAAGTGAAAGGGCTTGATGAGACAGCTGTTTCCAAGCAAATCTGTGTCTCTGCTTGGGGATCAGATTCTTTCTCCTGTGGTAAAATTTGTATAAAGAAGAATTACATATTCCTAAACATTACTATTACTCATACCTCATGATCTCCAATGAGGGAATGAGGAATATATTTTTTAGATCGCAAATTATTTTTTATGTGGTGAAATAAACCACATAAAAAATGGCTGTTATAATAGTCAAGTAAATCATGGGCCTACATCTAGATGAAGGAATATTAAGAGCACCATGTGAATTTGAAGCTAGCCCGGGACAACTAGGATCTATAAACTAATGAATGGATTACACCCATCTGTCAGAGTTTCATCCCATAAAAGTGCTAAGAGGTTGCACTCTAAAAAGAAGCAGAATTGTCTGCAGAAACTTGTGACATACAAGTGCAGAGGCAGAGCTGACAGCTGGAAGATTGTCCTGAAGGTTTCTTAGGCTTTCTGAAGGTTGTGTTAAACACACATTGTTGAATACAGGTCATATTCAAGTACATATCATGTGTTATTTTCTCTCTGGTGATTACAATGCCTTAAATTAAGCTATTGAAGTACAATGTGCTAATGTAGTTCATCTCTTTCATCAGTTTAATGAACTATTCCCAAACAGCATCTGTGACTGGGATTTCTTTCTAAAACATGAGAGAAATACAAGAAGACAACTTGCTGAGCAACATACTTTTTAAAGCTACTTTTTGCTGCCCACATTGGTGCTGTTTCAAGCTGCCTAAACTATCTACAAACAAGGTCAGGTGGACACTGGTTATGATCTGGTCGAGGAGCTGCATTTCTGAGCACGGGCTGCCTGAATAGCCTCAAGCACTGCTTTGCTGGAATGCAGCTATTCTGCACTGCCTCCTACTGCAGCGGCGCATTAGCAAGCTGTGCAATGTCATTTGTTTTTCATTACACATTGACATATGCACTGCGTTCCATTAAAATAGCACAGAGCTTCATATGTCTTTTCCTTGATTAAGCTCGTCAAACAATGAGAAACCATCAGTTTTCATAGTGCTTGAGGATTTAGTGAATTTTTGGAAAGTAGTTTTTGTTTATTTCGGTGAAGTGAAGTAAATACTTAGCTGTAAGTACTCTTTTTACTGCTATGCTAAGTAAGGATGAATTTTTCATTCTTTTTTAGATGTTAGAAAAGTACATTCTTAAAGCTTAGCTTTGTGTTTCAAAACAGGTCAAAATATTGAACAGCCCTCTTCTGAACAGTAGTTTTTATTATGCTGTCAGAAATTTGCTTCTTCCTTAGTTGTTGAGTATATAGAAAAATAATTCTCATCAAAAGCAAAACAAGATATCCTAGGCAACTGAAGATGAAGTATCAGCTGCTTACTAGGAACAACCAAAGCATTAGTGGAAATTCTTTGGCAAATATTTTTACTTCATCAATGTCAGACATTTGCAGCTCAGCAAAAATAAAAGCTGGTTATACTTTTGACATTTTTGATCTCAAGTTCATTAATGATTTTCCCTTCTGGTATTTTACATTCATTTAAAATATTGGTCCATTAAAATGGATTAAAAAATGTATATTTCAGGAGTCTGAATTTCCCAACACCAGAAGAAAGATGGAGGGACAATATATAGATTTATATATTGCACCTTGGGTAGCAAATCAAACTCGGCACTGTGTCACACCACTTTTAATTTACACACAAAATGTTTCCCATCAGTCTTCTAATTTTTCTGTGTACATATAGTAAATAGAGGAACAGGTATGGAGATACAGAAAATTATTTTAGTATGAAAGCATTATCTGCAGTAGGATAGGTGCTTCTTGGGGAGAATTACCTTAAACTGAACTAACATCGCTTCAGATAGATGGCATACTATTTTTTGCTGCAGGGTATGCGTCGGTGCTACTGTGACCAAGACAAACCTCTGCAACCTGTTTTGCACTTGTCCTTTCTCTTGCAGAAATGTTATTGGTTTGAGCTTGGTGAAACTGTGATATTGTTAGAGATTGGTGAAACTTTGGCCGTGGCAAAGCTGCTGCCATTGCATGCTCCCATCTGGCACTGTTCCTCCATGGGCAGATGACCTCCCCACAGTACCTTTCAAATGCTCCTTGTTACACATTTTTTTCTGGTCTGACAACAAGAGAGAGAGAAGGTCGTAATAAGACAAATAAAGTATGTAGGTACTATGCAAATACTGGAGAATTAGTGTAGAGAATTAGTAGAGAATTAGTGCAAATTCTCCATCATAAGTGAATGTGAAACTTCCTGACTATAGACTAGATATACTGGATAAAAATACATATTACCTTTTTATACCTTGCTATTTTGGACTATGACAAAAGAAATTAGATGACTAAACAAAAGCAGAATATTTTTTAATTTTTGTATGTTACGTTCTTCAGGCAACCAAATGTGGAATTCAATCGTTTAAGCACACATTCGCCAGAGCGATTTTAGATCCTCTGCATCATCCAAAACTTCCAGACTGGACATAGTTTTGTGGCATAAGGAGGCAAGGAGGGGATATATTAAGAATATGTGCTAGAAATCTAATGATGACAGATTGAATCCTGCCCAGCAAGAATCTCTTTTTCTCATGCTTTTCTTAAGACCAGAGAAACAGCAGAGAAAATGGGCATGGAAAATACTCAAAAGCAAGGGTTTCTTCCTTTGTGCAGTGTGTCTTCAACCTTTGATATGCATGGCCACAATGAAATGGGAAAGGCTGATGCTATAGATGAATTTTTCAGAATGGATGAATAATTTTATATCTAATAGTAACATTCATAGTTATCCATGTAAAGAGGAGGGCAATCGAATGTTACGCTTCAGAGAATAAGACAACCACTCTAGATGAAAACAGGAATTTGTTAATTTCACTGTCTTTCTCCATGAGTGGTATTTCTAACTTTGTGAAATGTATCATATTGTTTTGTCTTTTTTTCTTAAGTAACCATATGATTCAGTGATCTGTTTTCATACAGTAACTGCCATGAGTTTGTGTTTCTTAATTTTTTAAGACTATTTGTGATGTTGCTTTCATTTTGAGAAATTTATATATCAAAACAACCAAGGCCTATATAAAAATAGCACCATGTTAGTATTAGTGCAGGGTGCACTCTGTGTTTTCCTTGAGAAACTATACCAAAAGAACCCTTATCATTCTTAACTTAAAAGAACAGAATTTTTTCACTGTCAACTCATTTATATTTTTATGGTGAAAAAACAATGATAAATGATAAATATTTAATCAAATATGGGTCTGTTCAGACACAAAATTGTAATTCCACTACCAGGAACAATAGCTTTGATGTACAACAACACTTTCTGCCCACACATCGTAATGACCTGTAGGGGATAAATGTGCCAAAAGGGAAATCCATGCGCAATTTGATTTACAACTTCATTTTTTAATGATGAGACAAAGAAGTAGCAACAGAATGCACTCATAAATCCTTCTATTTTTTATACTCAGCTTTCAAAAGGAAAATATGGCTAGATAATTTAAGGTTGCTTGTGTCAACTCAAGAGTAGCTGTAAAATTTGCGATTTTAACAATGAGTGGAACCTTGCTTAATGTGCTACTTGCAAGTTCTGCGTTAAGAGATTGAAAGAAGTATTTACTTGAAATCTGAAATTCAGAGCTTGTTTGGGTCAGTCTATTTACCTCTTCCTGTAACCAATCCATTAAAGTGAAAAACAGTTGATGAACAAATCTTCAGAGCCTTCAGCCAAGTTTTGTATTTACTGTCACAACCAGGAATGAGTAGCTGGAACTAAAGACTAAAGACTGGGAACTTTGGCTGAGTGCTGCTGGAACTAGAGTCTCACTGCCTTCTTTCTGATTTATTTTTCTGGTTCTAATAAAGATTGTGGGACTTCCTTTTCTTTTCAAGCCAGGTGTGTTCTTAAAGGTAACAGGAGAAAGGGACAACAGATTTTTGGCCAAGGTAATGCCTGTGGCTCCTTTTGAGGTCCAGGAAACTAAACCTGAGTAACAACAGCTTACATACACTTTCATATCATCTTGGAAGGAAATACCTATTTCACACTAGCTCCATGTGAACCAAGTCTAAACCATGCAGAGTAGGGGATCGTGGGATCCCCACTTGAAGCAGGAAACAGTACAGATACAGTGGCTTAGGAGGCAGGATGACCTACAGTGCATGATGTAGACAATAACCGCTAGATTCTGTTCAGTACCTTTGATCCAGAGCAACATGCCCATAAAATAACAACTGCAATCTTTGTTCTGGGGATGTGCTGCAGCTATTATTTCTAGTACTTCACTTGGAGCTATCCAAGGTATTTCTGGATATGCTGCAATCATGTTTCCACTGATACTACAGCAGCAATAGTAAGTGTGGATGCACTGCATCAAAAAAAGACCTAAGCAGCAGTCTGTCTGCAGAAGTTGGAGGTAGCTGTCTGTCTGGAAGGAATAAAAATTATAATATAAGAAGTACAAAAAATTCAGAAGCAATACGGTACTTATACCTCAACTGGACCTCAGATTATTTCTAAAGACATATCACATAGCTCAACTCCTTGTTTATTTAAGTTGCTTCAATGGAGTTCCTTTATATTTATGCAGAGAAAGGTAGAAAACATTTGTTGTAAAGGCCTATGACAATAGGAAAAGTTTCTTACTTTTTTACTTCAGACATACCTCATTTATCTGCAAATGTAAGAGACATGATTCTTATCCATATGAGTGTGTGTTCTTGTGTGTGTGTACATACAGAATACACTTCACTTAGGTACATATATATTAACAGTCAACATATGAATTTATATACATGATACCCATGCATCGAATGTAGATGACCAATTGTGATTGACTTGCACTTTTGGGCTGTTATTGGGAAAATAACTCCATCAGCAATATTTTCAAAAGGAGTTCAGGTGCTCAGCACTGCTTTCAGGTAGAAAATTTAGTTAAATTATCTTGTTTGATTTATTGATAACTGAATTCCCTTTTAGTTTATAAAAATTGCAGACTGTGGTGGCATTTTTACTCATAAAATCACAGAATTCCAGACTAAATTAGGCTGAAAAAAGACCTGTAAGATTATGAGACCTCTGAGACGTCACCCGTTATATCCAGTTTCTAACAAAGAAAAGAGGTCTTCATTAAATCAAATTCCAAGCTGTAAACACACGCATGCACACACACACACACACACACACACACACATACAGAAATTCCTCTATGCACTATCAGCCCATTAAAATTTGACACATTTCAGAACCATACAGGTACAGGCTAAATCTAAAAAAAGCCTGTTAAATGCTGTAGTTTGTTGTGAAAACATCATATTTCATGAAATTTACTTAGGGAAAAATAATAACATTGTTTTTGCTTAAATCAAAAGAAGGAGAATTTTTGTCTCATCTTTCTGCTTTTTGAAATGCAAACAGAACAAGAGTTTTAAAGAGGAAATTAAACACAATGCCCAATGGACCTGAATAACCCCAAAAGAAAAAACTCAAACAAACCCAAAACCCAAACAAAAAACCAGCTCAACAAAAAAAATTCCCAACCATCTGTGAAAACAGTTTTATTTGTTATAAAATTGCCATGTACAAACAGTCCTTCAAAAAAAGAAATACTAAAATAATGTATGGCAAGCAGGAAAGCTACCTCAGAATTGCTATATAAACAGTTTCTAGGAGCAGTTAATGCTTATCAATGGTGTTATAAAACACAATGATAATTCTATAGAAAAAATGCATTGAAAGTGCAACACATTTCTACAAGTACAAAAATTTCATGCATTGTGATATGTACCATAAATCAATCACAGACACTTTCCATTATCCTGAAACTCTTTAAATGCCTGTGTGTTTTGAGTTCCAGGCAGCAAGGGGTATGTATTAACAACAAATTTTATTGTTCAATCTCCAGCATCTAGACATTTTGGACTGCCACGTAGGGTGAAGGAGATCTATTGTGGAAATTGCACTGTTCATTTCAGCTGCTATGGCCAAGCAGGACCTTAAAAGAAATGAACAGAAATTATCTTTGCTGCAAACTACAGGTCAACCAAAGAGTAAGTGGACAGGGGACATGCTTCATTTAGAAGCATGCTAGTGCTAAGTATAAGTGATCATGGCAGTACATGATACAGAATTTCAAAATATCCATTTTGATGTAAAATGAATAGCAATATGTATTTATTTAGATGATTAACTTTATGGAAATCTGGTTGAGAATAGAAGGAGTGCGGTTTCCAAAGTCTAATAGAGAAAAGTGGTGATAGTGGTGAAAACATGAAATACTATCTTCAGTAGATCTATCTAAGCAGTTACAGAGAACATCAAGGTAAGTAAAATAGGTTCTAATACAAAGTTATTATGGTCGATGACTAGTAATGTAAACTGAAATGTTTCTATCTGCTCAGAGAAACTAAGTAAGCTCAAATTCTATACTGGCTACGCCCATTTTTGTAAGTAATAACTCATTGTAACATGTTTTGTCACTAGCTGTGCACAGTTATGTAAGAAATTATTAAAATAATAGAAAATATTTGAATTCATGTTCACCATCTCAAGGGCTACCAGCTCAAAATCTTTTTATTAGATCAATAAATACAGCAGCAGTTAGAAAAACCTTCCATTGCCCACCTCGAGCATAAAGATGGGTGCTTTTGTACAGCCCCAGACTTTTCAAACTGATTATCATGCATTATGTGTTGTCTTGTAGAACATCATCATGTTATTTTAAGTCACTGGATAATATGTAATAAAGCATCCAACTTCTATACTTTTTGGTAGGAGTACCACAATCGCATTTGTACACCTATCTTTGAGAACAAATTAGAAGCCTTAGCAATGAATTTACAGTAGAAGGTAATACCTGTTCTTTTCAAAAGAGAAAATTCAAATCTCATGTATTTTCTGTCTGGGAGATTTCTAATATATCTTTCAGTCCTGTATAAAAACAGCAGCATCAACCCATTCAGGCAGGCAATTTAATTTGGCTTAATAGGTACTTTCATTTTATGCATTGCAGCATGCAGTTTCTTTGCTTCACATTAGGAAAACACTGTTTCTTATTTGAATGGAAAACCAATCTTAGTAGTATCCAAGTATTCACAAAAGTAATGGCTTTTTCTTTCTTTCAAACATTAAGTAAAGTAGATCCAAGTTGATATATAAAATTGTAACAGCACTTTTTGTCTTCCTTCTCAATGTCCTTTCTCTTATAGCAAGTGTACATCACATATTAAGCTTTAAAGCATGATAGTCTAACCAGACTAAACTGGAAATAGTGATAACTCATTTTAGCCTACTTCTGGTCTGGCCTGGTTTGAATATTTATACAATATAGTTTAAACCAGGAAATATGCATGTATATTTAAATTCATCTGAAGCTGTCATACTGGTAGGTGTTGAACATCATTATAGAAATGCATGCAAAATAATGGTGTTTTTATCTTTTTTTTTTCTTGCTTTTAAACCATTATATAATGTCTTTGGTTTTCTGTAATTAATCATTTAAAATATGTTATGAGTTACAACCCATCTATACTAACTGGAGCAAGCACAACTTGTCAAGCTGACTACTTAGTATTCGTTACATAAATGAAGATAGTAGTATATGATTGATCCACTCCAGGGAGTATAGAACTTTGTAATTGATGCCCTTAGGCATTCTCAGGAAAGGAAAATTCTGCTTTTCCTTCTATCTCTATGCAGGCTGAGATTGGCACATCTCTGTGTGACTCCTGAAAATAGATTTTGTCCTCACACTTCAATGTGATAAAAAATGTTACAGGGGAATGAAGAAGGTTTTGAATGTTCCATTCTTAATGTAGTCACTTTGCTTCCTTATCTTTATTTTTGAACTTCATCCTGCGAATGTTCATCCTGAAGTTTGTAGTTGTTCAATGTCCTATATTGGTTACATACACTTTAGGTACAGTTTTTATAGGTGGAAGGTGTCACATTCTTGGTATTCTGAGTGATATTCTTCACTAACAATATTATCATCAGGAATTGCTGCCATAAGATGAAAAGTGACTGAAGCACTGTTAAAGATCATACTATGTAGTGAACAATTATTTCTGAGATTTTCCATGAAGAGAATTTAGGCACAGACTTTCAGTGAAGTTTTGGGACTGTTTTGCCTTGTCCCATATTTTCCTTCACTAGTTTTTTTTTTTTTCCTCTCTGCTCCCTGCACTCCTGGAACAAGTGTCCCTAGTTCCTCTGTTGCAAAAGAAAAAAAAAGCCAATGTCATGATGCAAGAGTTGGAGACAGGAGAAGTGGAGACTTTTCCCTGTTTTCAGACTGGGTTTTGTGGCTGGAACAGTTATTTGTGCCATGGCTAGGTTGCCGACGGTATTCAGGCCTGCCAAGAAGAGTCTGCTCTTGTGGGATATTCGAACCTGACAAGAAGAGCTTGGTCTTGTGGGATATTGGAACCCATCAGGATGCGGATGTGTTCTGTGTTCTGAGAGCTGAATTCTGTTTATGCATCCAGACTGACTCTTTGCTGCTGAATGGATGGCAAAAGACAAAATCTACTGATTCAGCTCGAAAAGAAAGAAATAAAAAAAGACTAGTTTTGAAGCTTAGGAGTACTAGAGGAAACTGTTCTTTGAATCCTAGCAGCAGACACCTTTGTAATCAGCTATCCCCCATGACCATACCGATGAAAAGCAGAGATCTGAGTAGAGCAAATAATTTGCAGACATGCAGGCTAATGCCCTTGGCTGCTGCTGTCTAGTACACTGCAATAGCTGTCTGGTGCACACCCCAAAAGAGACATCAGTTAAGCTGTGACCCTCTCCTCATATATCCTCCTATCTCCAGGGCTGCTGAGCAAAAGCTTGAGGAAAAGTCTTTAAAAGGTTCGTTTCCTGCATCTCCATGATTTGGTGACTTTTTTCTAGCACATTTTATTGGTCATTAACCTACCATAAAAAGACCCTAGGAGGAACAGGAATCTCTTTCCAAGGCTTTAATTTTTCTCTCCTATGTAGCACTTACCTGAAGGAACATTATCATTTAATCTGGAAACGCAGCATGCAAACTGCCAGAAGCTACATTTTGACTAGTGAAAGATGAACCTCAAAAGCCTGAAAATTCTTTTCACTCAGACAATGTCTAAATGGTAGTATTGTTATTTAAATATCTTCCATCCATACATTTGAGATGGAAATTTCCCTACTTTGTATTATGCATTCTCATAAGATTTCCAAGTAAAATGGAAAAACAGAAAAAGGTTTAGATGTACTTTTAAGCTTCAATTTTTTTCATCAGCATGCTTAACCCTTATTTTAACATCCAATTTTTTTTTTTTTTTATAACCTTGGAAATAAAATCCTGCAAATTAAAAATACAGCAGAAAACCAGAAACATAGGTTAGTTAAAAACTGAGTATTGGAGAACTTTGCCAGTTGAAAAGATCTTTGAAAAGTCATTTTTCTACTATTTGCTATTTGAAGCTAAATGATGAAATCATGTTGTTTGAAGTAAAATATGGCTGTGAATAATTTTTTTAATTTTAAAATGAAGTCATGGCTATGCTCTTGAACATAACTTAAGTTGCTGACTACCAGGTGAGATGCAATGAATATCCACATGTGTACATCTAGCTATGCCAGCTGTGAGGCAAAATCTCTTTCACTGATAAAGAAATTTTATATTGGGATTTATGATGACAGGCTAGATAGGTGATGCAAATGTGCATATGACATGGGTCTAGTGCCAATTTCACTACCCATCATCATTTTGTGGGGTAAAATTGTCTCAGACTCCTTAATCCTGGGGATATCATGTTTCTTCTGTCCTTTTATACTTGCAAATACTTCATTTGAAGGTGAATGTAGGAAAAAAAATTCCCTAGATAGTGAAAAAACCCCTTATAGTCTGCAGTTCACATAGTGCAAATTTCTGAGTGTCCACTTTGCTTTCCAAGGGATTATATTAAAATCCATAATTTAGTTGTTTCTATTCCTTCTTTTGCCTCTATTTGCACCTTATGGCAAAAAAATAATCTTCTTTATATCTGTGACATGATTTGGGCCTCATCTTTTATCAGTTTGGATCACAGCCTTAAAGAAATACAATTCTTTAAGGAAAAACCTCCCTTCCTCTTGAGAAAAGGTCAATAAAATTGTAGGGGGGAAAACAGACATCTCAGAATCTTGTCTCAGATTGGGAGTTAAAGTAATCTGAATAATAACCTAATTACTCAGGTTGCTTGTGGACAACCACACATGGTTTCTTCTCAGGACCTCTAAGAAGTCAGTCCCTGACTAAACTTCATTGAGTCTCAGACCTGAGTAAAATTATGGTAAAGTTTCATATGGGAGAAAATGACATGGTTTGAAGTGTTCTTTGGATTAAATATTTATCAGCCACAGTCTTCAAGTACCTAAACAGTAACAATCTTCATGAACGTGTTCTGCATGAGGTCCCTGTGTGGCTGTGTTGGCTGTCCCAATAACTTCTGTGCACCCTGCTGTCTGTCTCAACATGGCCATAGCTGTGAATCATATTTCCTGACACCTGGCTGGCCCTCTGCACTTTAAAGTGAACTTGGATGTCCAGATATATTTCTACATTTCCGTCTAAAAGCTGTATGCCTTAAAACTCATGTTGAAGTATGTGATGCATTGTCTTACTAGGTCCCTGAGTCCTAGATTGGAAAAAAATCTGTGGTGCTGCTGGAAGCTACACACTTTCTACATTTTGGGATATTTCTTAAGTAGAACTTATTTTTCTTGAAGGATTTTGAAGGCTTTTCTTTAACATGGGGCCATCATGGCCCCATATTGACCAAGAGTTAACAAACCATGCAAACTAGAAAGGAATGCTATGACTTTACATTCCTGCTTTTTCAAGGTAACAAAATGAATTTCAACCGTCATGGACCATTTTCCTAAACTGCCTTTTCCTTGACACATATGATTAACAGCTACATTTTAAAAAGTTAAAAATGTTGCTTATATTTTACATTAACATGCTTTACTAAGCATATTTTTTCAGCTGATACATTTATATATCTTCTCCTCCATCCTCATTATCTTTTTCTAAATAAAAAGAAAAGCTTATTTCTTTGCACTGATGGCACAATTTCCTGAGTAAAATTCCAGAAAGGGTTTTAAACTCAGCTGAAATATATCCAAGTATCTTCAGGGTTTTTTAGCGATGGAATAGCTAATTTAGTCCTAATACTACTAGTTGCTGTATCCAAAATTTCGGCATAATCTTTTTACTGGCCATCATTTCTTTGATACCCTGAAGTGAAGACCTTTATTAGAAATGTTCTTCTTGTAGAGCTCTTATTATAACATGGAAGCTGGATTCTTTGTGGTGCTATATCTACAGCTACTGACACAGGTCACAAATCAAAACCATATTTTTTGTGTATTGATCTGCTGCCCAGTGGACAGATTTTCATTTTACTACATCCCTGAGATGTCATGAAGTAGAGCTTTATGACTGGCCATTTTCTGATGCAGGTTCCTATTTCTGCTTCTCACTGAAGTCCCTCCTCCCTTTTCACAGGCATAGGGCAGAGTTCTGCCATGCCTCTCAATCTGAAGCTAACGAACAGAAAGAATCCAGAAGCCAGCCATTGTCACGTCTATTGATCCTTGAGTCTTGGTGACAGCAGTCCCAGCACAAGGGGCACAACATTACTCATATTTTCTGTAGGGGTCCTATAGCAATGACAGACTACTGGGGGAAGAAAAAACCAGGCTGTAGCAAGGCTGTCCGAGCCTCAACACAATCTGGATGCAAACCAGAACCCAGATCTCAAGGTACTAATGGCAGTGATGGATAAACATCACTTCTTGTCTTTGTTGACCTCTATGGAACATTTGATGCTGACAGTGACCATGAGAGATTACTGAAGGAAATGGCAAGGCTGCATAATGAATATATCAAAATGGTCTAACATGTCTCTCGGTGAGTGCAGCTTTAATAAGGTGACAGGAAATGTCAAGTTTGTCTCCTGACAAACCATAATTTCACAACTATAATTTTTTTTTGGACCTATTCAACCTCTGTAAATAGATTCTAAAAATGGTAGAATTATTGTGAGTTTAGTGCAGTGACACAGCTCTCATCATGTGTATCTTCACCAGAGAGAGCAAGATGGGGTCAAACATTGGCTAACAACAGCTCCGGATGAAGACTAGTAGTGCCTGAATGAAGAAAAGTGAACCCACATAAGGCAGAGATCATGCTGGGGGAAATCAAAGCAAGCCAACAATTAAAATAAAATTGGGGAATTTAAAGCCTCATACCTGAAAATATCTTTTGTTGAATGGAGTTCAGTAGAGTAAAGTAATATCAAAGTGATTTTAAAAAGACCAAATAGCCAGTTCGTGTCTGAGATTTTCCACAAGATCCTGTTTCGTGATGAAGCAGTGAAGAGTAACTCATCCTAGCTTTTAAATTCTTAGTTTTTAGTATTTTAAATCCTGATGTACTGTTACTTCAGTATGTTAGAAGAAAACAGGAGAAGGGAGAGAAACAGATTTTTGTATTTTTTATATTTTTGACAAAGGTGGATGAACAAAACTTACAAAACGGCTAATATCTCCATGAACCATTACCTGGCTTAGAATGTTCAGAGCTTTTGCCATTAGCTAATTAATTATGATGTTACAATACCAGTTTCCTGGTTTACACAAGGGCCAGAAATGGATGTGTTTACTTCTGTATGCAAATATATTTAACCTATTTTTAAAATGAGTTTTAAAATTATTAACAGTATAATAATTATTCCAGCTTCAACTTCTTTGTGTTGTTACAAACACTGTTTGCACCTCAGATTGTTTGGGTTTCCCTCTGCAATCTCTTTCTACTCCCTCTGTTCACAGTTACCCTATTTTCTTGAACCAACCTGCTACAGCCTCTTAGTGCATTCAAGAGACTCCAGTTGCCTTCTTAGGCATCTGAGTCTCAGTTATTCTTTTTGCTACCTCAGTGCAACTCTTAAATCCTATATTTGAAGCAAGGATGTTGATTGCCATATTGCTTTTGTCCAGTCTGGTGCTGAGAAAAAAGGAACAAAAGTATGTCTCTGCACGGCTAAGTCGCTATTGTATCGAGCCCTTGCTCCTACTTTTCTTGCATCCATGTGAAAATCACCTTCATGTGCCGCAGTTGAAGTTCAGAGTCTGCAGGAACTGAGTGAGAAAGTGGGCCACAGCTCTGTCTGTGGATCAGCACATAGCACAGAGCCTGGGAACAGGCAGCTCAACCTTTAACTGGTGGAAAACACTTGGCAGCTGAGACAGGACGTACACGTGAGCACTCGCACTTTAGAACAAGGCAAATCCAAGCACAGTGGAATTCTTAAAAGTCAGAGATTTTTTTTCAAGGGCCATTTAAACAACTCTTCTTGGAAATGACCTTTCTTCTTTGTTTTCTTCTTTCCCACTTCGCTCATCAGAAGAAACAAAGACGCAGATGCATCTCTTCCAAACAACAGATGGCAAGCCTTTGATCCAAAACACAAATGCCCCAAACTATGGTAATAAAATTGTTAATAGAATTCTTTTAAGCAAAGGAAAAGAACATTATCCTTTTTAAAAAAAAAGGTAGTGTGTGTCTGTGAAAATAAAAATATCAACCTGAGATTGTCACGGAAAGGCAAGGCATATGAAGGTGATTAGTCATTCTGTCATTAGCTGTTTGATGACCTTATTTATAACCTTATTTATCAGTGAGGCTACCAAAATATTAATAAAATGGCTGATCAGGGGTGAAAGAAGCACAAGGAAAAATGCAATTGTTAAAAAGCTGCAAATATCAGTATCTTTCATGATAGCTTTCATCAGTGATGGAACAAATGAAATGATACAACATCTCTGCCTTTAATTCCTGGAACTTATTTTTGTTCAAAATATATCATTTAATAAGTAAACCACAGATTTTATAATTATTTTAATCATAAGTACATGAATTAGTCTAAATCTTTGTGTCACGGGATGAAATTGTGCTTGAAAATAATCCAGAGCTTGTTTTCTTTCTCTTATGAACAAAAATTTTGGCAAGATACGGCAAAATTAGTGGGGTTGCAAAGAAAAAACATTTTAGGAATGCTGCATTTGTTTAAAATCGCGCTGTCCAGTAATGCAATCAATTAGTAGCAATGCAAAGTCTTTATCCAATCAACACCAGTAGCTGTATTACTTAGTAAACATGAGTACATCTTTTCATCATACATTATGTTCAGAATATTTTATCAAATGGATTTCCTCTTACATTGATAGATTTTTTTAGACAACATCCTGTCTTCACTGTAAATGCTGAATTTGTAAATTGACTTTAATTTCACATCACCACTATAGTCAGTAGAATAAAACACCCCATGTTTAAAGGGAGTTCAGAAGAGATGTGACAAGACCTCTGATAAAATGTAAATAATAAACAAGCAAGTGATAGCATCAGAATAATGTGATATGGTGAACATATTGATGCATGTGGCAGTCCCACTTAAGACTCATGTCAAAGTAAGGAAGAAGCCTGTGGAATAGAGAAGATTGCCAGTCACTTTTGTAGCTGTCAGTTTAAAGAACACTCCAAAGATTTATTTGAAGAAAAATTGGAGTATGGATTAATATTACAACTGAAAATAATGTGTTATAATGCTCTGCTTAAATTTAAAACAACTCTTGAGGCTAATGAAGGAAGCCAAAAACTGTGTACAGTAGAGAAGAGTGTTCGGTAGTCTTCTATACAGGAAAGAATTTCTTTGACATTAAAACGGGAAAAAAAATTGTTTTGAAAAAGAAATTATTGGTGATCATTAGAGACAATGATGAGCTGTAGTATGTATATGAATACACATAGAAAAATAGTTCATGATATGTAAGCACAATCACTGTTTGTTTTTTTTTCATTGCTGTTTTGTAGGTTTTGTTTTCTAAAGAGAGAACAGTGAGGGGCAGGAGAGAGGAAGAAGACCCAAACAACAAGGAGTATAAAGAAATTAATTGATTTCCAATTTGGGAAATTTGAGAAAGTAACAAACGAAGACAAAATCTTTGTTATTCTTTTGTATTTATTTTTATATTGCACGTAATTGACCATTAAAACAAAAATCATTGAAGGGACTAATGGAAAGCTTCTATAACCCAAGATATATTATGCCACAGATCTGTAGCTCCCCCAGGGTAATTCTTAGTGAATCATCTGCCTTCCCACCTCAGAAATTCCTGTCTCACTGAAATGGTGCTGTGTATCAGGGAACAAGTCCTGTTGTCAAGACAGCCTGCACTTCTCAGGGCTGCAGAGTGCAGATTGTGAGCAGGTCTTCCTGGAGAGCAGCACAAGTCATTTGCCCTGAAAGTGTTGTTAGCAAAAAGTGAAACCCTTTTTCTATGGAAATAAGGGAAGGAGAGGCTGCACATCCCATCAGCACTTCAACTTCTAGTGTAGTCAATTTCCTGGTACTTGATGTCACCTGTAGTCGCGCAGCCAGTCTGCTGTCCTGAGAAACTGCATCAACTGAGTCAAATGTAAACAGTAGCTCCTTTACAGTCAAGTGTTGAATTTCTTCCTTTTCCTCGTGTTTCCTCTTTAATAAAATTTTCCAGATAAAAAGTCCTTCATTGTTTTCAGAGACAAATGATTTGAGGAAATGGCATGACAGAATTAACTCCTTAGGAGTAACCTTGGTTCATAAACCAAAGAAGTCTATGAAATATTCCAGCCAGAACATTTCACGTACCTGCCCATCTTCTTTCTGGTACTGGGGGCCTCTGCCAGCATTACCCCCTGAAGTCACCAGCCCCCAGGCTAAGCCAGCCCCATCTCTCAGCCTTTCTCTGAGGGAACAAGTACTCCAGCCCCAACCAGTTTGGAGGTCCCTCACTGAACTCACTCCAGTTTGTCTGCATGTCTGAAACCATTGTGTTCTCTGCCCACCAAGGGTTCCTGCTACCAACACCAAAGCTCCACATCCTGACCAATTAAATTTCAAACAACCGTGGTGCCACAGTAATATTTCAAAAATGCAAGTCTCTTGTAAAATGGAGAGAGAATTTTTTCTCTTCTGTGTTTGAATAAAAGCACAGTAATTTTCATCTTAATTGTATTCATTGGTTTTCTGATGATTTTTGGAATAACCTTGAAGTATTTGCAAATGCTAATGAACTTAATATTTATTTTGATATTTTAGATGATAGTTTTGCAACCTAAATGTGCTCTGATCCAGAAGCTGCTCTTTCCCTCTATTACACATAATTGCATATTACTTTGCATTCATGGCAAATTTCAATAAGAATATTTTAGCAAACCAAGATGAAGATGAAGGCATGTAAATAATATTCTCCCCAGGATAAAACACCACACATATCAGTACAGTTATGGAGAGATAAATAGCATACAGCCAGTGAACTGTGAGATTAATTCACTTAAGTTTGGCAAAATACTGTTGGATCTTGGAAAAGTGCTATTTCTGCTTATTTTTATTTCTGTAATTTTATTTATAAATACACCATTCTTGGAAATCACAGCAAACACCGTAAAAGCATCAAACAGCTTCTCTGCTTTTTTCATGGCTGGCAATTCAGTCTGGCCATGTCTATGCTGGAAGTTTTTACTTAGCTGTATACACCTCTTGGGTTGTACAGTCTGAAATATTGGAGTAGATAAAGCTCTCCTACTAGGAACACAATCTTATGAACTTTACCAGGAAGAATTCAGAAAATGAAGGGGCAGGGGCAGAGGCAGGTGAGACACAGCAAGTGAGCTGAGAGTCCTGGAGTCCTGCTTGCTGATGATGGGAAGCAGAAGGCTTGTGATGGCAGGGGGCCAAGCCAACCTTCCCTAACCAAGACTTCCAGGGCTGAAAATATTCTGGGTTACCCCCGCTACGTGCTCCCTGCTTTGGTGGTTCAGGGTGGAAAAGCACTTCCCGTTCTGTGCCAAGACAAAATCAAAACAAAGGTCTTACAAGAAGGAGGTCAGCAGCAACCAAAGTGCAGCTTCTTCCATCACTCTGGGGCATCCCAGAAGTACCATTGAAATAATAGAAGGAAAACTTGGAGGCTTCCTGAATCCATCACATATATCTGTGCAAGGCTGAGCTACAGTTGCATTAAGATGATGATGTATTGTTGATTCGGCAAAATTTTTAGTGGTTGAGGAGGATTTAATAAAAATAAAGAAATCAAGCATAGACATTCATTGTCATATTTTTTACACTAACTGTAATAAAAGACTCTAAACCACAAATTTTATGTTTACAAGATACCAGGTAATAGAGAAAATCAATACATAAAAGTCAAATATATTCTCTATTTTTTAAAATTGTAACATTATTTTTATATAAACACACTCACATGGGAGGTCATTGTAACCATTCTCTAAAGTGTTGTGTTTTTTTAAAATGGCATTCTTTTTCAGTTTTTGATTAACGTGCAATATAAAATTTTCTAATAAACAACTTATTACAATATAAATCTAGTTGAGCTGTATTTATTCAGCTTGAAAATGAAAGTTTTGACTGGGTTCTCTTTTTAGAATTAGAAAAGAGTGTTTGCAATGACAGCTCTGCTGTCTAATCTATTCTATTTCTGTTGTTTGCTTTTTTTTGGGCTTTTTTTATACCTGTGCACACCAGAGAGTGATATCAGAAAATATTATGACATTTGCAATAACACTTTCAAAGAAAACTAATTCCGATGGGACAGATATTAAATATGTTGTAAATATTGGTACCAAAAGCATTCAATATGTGTGCTACTCAAAGTGAAGTTCTCATTGGGCAATGTATGCCAAACATACTGCACTTGAATTAAAAGATATATGTGGACTTATGCCATTCATCAGTGCAACATTCTAAAATTACCTGCTCCTAAGAGTCTGGAAATTGTCTAAGCAAGGAAAAAAGAAATCACATCTGATAAAATCATAAGTGTTTTCTCCATCATTGCTGAAACTCTAATTTTCTTGTTTATTGCTTGAGTTGATAAAACAAATAAAAGGAATCTAGGAGAGATTTCTTTAATATGCAAAATGAATTTCAATGTTCTGTCCCGCTGGTATTTTTATGGAAAACCTGACTAGATGCTTCACATGGAACAGAAAAATCTGCATTTAGATGGAAATATTATGAAATGCATGATATGGTGCAAAGTAAGTCTTTTAATGGAGATAGCAAAGTGTTGCATTACATGGTTGAGTGGAAAGACAGCATGCATACAGGCTTTTATGTCCAGCTGCCCTGATTTGCCCAAAAAAGCTTACTATTTGAATTTGAACCTAATACTGGGGAAGAAAAAAACAGTCTCAAAAATATTAAGCAGAGAAATGAATAGTTCTTTTATCAAGTAGAATATTAAGATCTCTGTGAGTCACCACAGTAAAAAATGATGTTTTGAACTTGCATGTCAATTTTTCAAAGACTTCTTAAGTGTTTTACAATCAAGAATTAATTAAGCCTTTCAGTACTTCCTGTTACATAGATAAAGTGGTGTAATGAAGATTAAATTTATACCCATAAGTTTCAACAACTATTTTAACATCATTTTTATATCTGGTTCAGTTTCCCCAGAGATGTGTTTGTACAATTTCCTTTTCTGTTTGGTTTTTTAATATAAATAAAACAAAGAATACATAATGAAGTTTGGGCAAAATGGTAATTTATCATTATGAATCATTTATTTTGATCAAAGATCACAACATATCTGAGGATCCAGCATTTTTAAGCTCTCAAATTACATCACTGTTGTGATAATGTGGAACCACAGCTGTAACTTATGGCAATGGATGGAGATCTTATTCTAATCAGGAATTTTGGCCACAATTATATCTGCTTCCAGAAAATTTTTAAAGGATAGTCAAAAGCAGAGCACCAATAAATAAAGTAAATAAATTTAAAATACATGAAAATATTTAAATTTTAGGTGGCAGTTTTACATATGTATTTCTGCGAGTTACATATGTTATTGTAAAAAATGTCAGGATATGATTGTTCTACTACACAAAAATAATTTTGTAGCTGAGGTTGTGACCTCCTTTTTGATCATAAAATAGCTTCCACAGCAGAACCCTGCTTCTGACTGTACTGTGTGTAGCATTATGCTGGAGTACACTCTTGCCAGCTTATTAATGCTTCCTTTTGCAATTCTCCTTTTTTTTTAATGGAAGGAAGTAGTGAAATCCCCTCATACTTCCAGAGAAATGAAAATATTAGCTTTGTTCTGACAAGCACATTTTTTTCCTTGTAGTTTTTCTTCTAGTCTTACTGATGCTTAACCAGTTAATGTCCTTGAATATTCATGCCAAACTCCTCCCTCATGTTACTGTGCTGCTGACTGCGGTAGCATTGGAAAGGGGATACATTTCCTTCCATAACTTTTATTGAAATGACAAAGAGTGACCTTAGGGTATTTCTGTATGGCCTAGTGTTCCTTCTGTAACATTTAAAATAATGGGGACACACTAGGTGCTGTGGCATCAGGCATGCTGAGGGAGCTGGATCTCTCTGGGGTTTAATGGATGGCGGTTTTTAGTTAAGTAATCAAATATAATACTGTGCTGCAGAACTCCTAGCAAGGCACATACATGCTGACTAATGGCTATTACTCTAATATGCTTTCAACCTTGAAGACACTTTAAAGACATTGCTTGTCACTTCATTGTTATATAGTTGCATTCTAAGAAATACATGTCAATTTTCTTTGACATGTTTTTGTGAAACAGAAAACAATTCTGACTGTTTTCTTATTCAAACAAAGAACTGTTCCAGTCAAGTCTTCAAACGTAATGCTACTGTTTATAAAGAATGTTAGTTAGCAGAAATGTAAGCTGGAAGATCACATTAGCATTAATATGAAAGCCAATACAAATTAAAATTTAAAAAATCCCCATCTTTTGTCATATTCACTGTAAAATAAACTAGTCTGTATGTTTTCAATAGGATTCTGTTGAAAATATTTAGCCAGGTTCCAGGTAAGAACTTCCCAGAGATGAAGCTGGGAGGAGGAGTATGTAATAAAAACATTTTTAGATCTATTTTGAAATCTCCAGTTAAAGAAGAGAATCAGATACTGTATTTAGACTCCCTTTATCACAGGTCTACTGGAAAACAAGCCTTTTACCATTTTTGATTTAAATAATTTTGTAGTTATAATTTCTTTTCCTCTTTATTTTCATAATTAAATATCTTTGAAGAGTTTTGTTTTTTTCGTTGTTTTTGTAAAACCTTAACTGCTTAAATGCAATATACCACATGAACTATTGAAAAGGGAATGGAAAAGGAGTCATAAAGAGGGCTAAAGCCAGGTAACTCTTCTCCCAGTAAAAGTATGACATTGTGACAACCAGTAAGACTCTCCCTGTGCTCATCATTACATGTATATACATAGTTTTTTTGTTAAATCAAGATTGGAAATATTTTTGTGCAGCTACCGTCATTATATATAAATGTATATATGTATTTCCAGGACAGCTATATTTCAGCATGTTGTATCCAGCAGATAATAAAGTTAGAAAAGAATCATCTGACTTCTAGTGGTTCAGTGCCAGAGATATTTTTTTGTTCTCTCATGGAAGAATGAAATGCAAGCCCTGGACACGCAGAAGTTACAACATCCCTGCACTGTCTCTGCTGACTCAAGAAGAGAAACAAGAAAGATGCGAGCAATGGAACAGATGTGTCAGCTTTCATAAATACTGGCATTTTCAGCATATCAGTCAGCCTCCCTATCTACACTGTTGAAGCTTTATTCATGTTGTAGAATATATCATTCAGGTCATTAATTTCACACTTTTGTTTCTCCACTTTCTCCTCAACAGAAGGAATGACCCAAGTCCTGTCGGTGTTAAGGGGAATCCAAGGAGAGTTTTCAGTGGATTTAGAGCAAGGATCCTAAACAAATAGTGGTTTCGTTTGTGTCATTTGCCATATATGATTTATGATACTTTGTAATGAACAGTTCTTCAGCTCAGAAACTTTAGATATACAAAGATGATTTATTTTTTTCCAGGACCAAACAAAAAAAAAAAGAAAAAAAGAAAAAAAGCTATAGTTTCATTACCATAGTCAGATTCCTGGAGGTACATTATATTGAGACTTTCTGGTATCTTTCATTTTCTTTGTAATCTAGTATGAAATATCTCGTTTAAATCATCAGGTTTGTTGGTGATGAAGAAAGCCTTTCAGTATAAAAACCCAGTAATATACTCCACTAAACTCAATCACTAAACCTGTTTCATTATATTTCCTATTCCTTCAAATACAGGAATTCAATAATAACTGAGACTTGGAAACTCACCATTCTTTGATGGACTAATGGTTACTAATTTTTCATGTTAATATTGGCAGTCTAAGACTACAGGAATGCATTACTATTATTCACGTTCACAATCTGTCATAATATCCTAACCAAACTTGCTTCACTTTCTTCTGTTTAATAGGCTGTAAGACACTGAACAGGACTTACAGCATGATCATTTCCATGACTGATGTATTTCTGCTAAATAACATACATTTGTCCTGCAGTCAGTGTTGCAATTTTGAATGCTTTTCAAGGAAACCTGACATTCCATAAATCCATCATCTGGGTTCTTGGATTGCATGAATACGTCAGAAACCACAGCCACAACAGAAGAAATCAAATGTGCTTACAGAACATTTTTTTTTTAATGCCAGGAAGTGAAATTAAAGATTTCTTTTGAAACTTTTATTGTAAGTAATGAACAAACTATTGATATCCAAAACTATTAAACCAACTTCTTTACTGCAAGAGAATGCATGAAAATGTAAAGAAATTTTAAACAATATTGTGGTCACATTTTAATATCTGGCAAAATATTCAGTTACTTCTGTAAAGAAGACCTTCTGTGAATTCAGAGCAAGGCATTATTTTCCATAAACACTCAGGGTCATTTAAAATTTTTTACTATAAACACAAAAATTACAATCCACTTTCTTCTTCTAAAGCCTTTGAAATCACTCCTAAGTTTAAAGAAGTTTGATTGCATTGGTTAGTGTCTTGATGAATGAATGATATTTCTTATAGTCTGATTAATTTGCTTTTCAATAAAGTTATAATTGAATTCAACCTGTTTTTCATTGTGAAAATAGTTCTGAATACGAAATAAATGTATTTAGCCAATTCACTAGAACAAGTGAATACTTCCACGAACTCTTCTAGGTGAGAAAAATGTTAAGATTTTCCCTTTGCGTGCACTTCTAATATGTAAGATAATGAATTTTGCTTTCACCTTATGAAGCAACAAGGCTGAGTCCAAGGCTGCTCAAGCCCTGAAGACCTATGCATGTATATGTGTGTGTGTGTGTGTACAAGCGTACGTATGAAGTTCTACTAAAATATTAAGATTTTAAATATTAATTTTAAAACTTTCATGAGGAAGGAAGTTGTTTGGGTTTTTATATACATATATCATTTTTTAAAATGCAAAATGAACATATTTGGGTGATGAAAATTTTTAAATATGCGAACTGATTTTTAACTTTTACTATTGACTCAAATTAATGAAAAAAGCTTGCTATTAAAAGTAGTTTTGAAAAGACAGCAAATAGAAGTGGTCATGGCTTCTTTTTCTCTCCTCATACCTCTATTTTTCACTAATTCTTTGTTTAATATGAGTGAAGTAATTTAAACTTATAAGAGTTTATTGATTCAAAATAAAGTAAAACAATACTAAGTACATTCTACAGCTCCAGAATCAATATTTGCATGCCATCTCTGGGTACTTTTATGTGTGATTCTTCTTCACTTTCACTAGTAATGGAGATGCAATGGTGACCTATTTATTTCAAAGATATTTTGTGTTTTGTTCCTTGAAATACTGTGTGTTATTAGCAACCTACAATCCCTTTATAAGGTGTAGAAAAGATTTCACAGAAAATGTGCCTAAGCCTATTAACGCCAATGTAATGAAGCTTCATATGTTCGAGATATGAGTATTACAAGAGCTACAGAATTAAAATTGTTTTTTAAGATAGAGAAGTATGTGAGATTGCCATCATATATATCAGAATACTATGCATAATCATACATCTATAATGTGCTATCAGCATAGTGCATAATACAGGCCAATTTTTTTTCATAAATCATCCGATATTTTTGAAATTCTTAAACTAAAATTTCTACTAAGAGTTTAAAGTTGCTTCCTTTTTTGATAATGAAACTCTGTGCAGTGCACATTAAAAAAGAAAATATAAAATATTTCTAAATAATATTACAATATGAAATACAGTTCTGTTTGTTGGAATAGTGAAGCTCAGCTATATTAGCTAAGGACTGTAAAGAATTGCTTGCTATATTCCCATTTCTCATCCTCTTTCACACAAAATTTCACTTATTAAAACTATGAAAAATGCATACACTTTTCAGTCATATTTAATTAGTTATCCTACACTACTTGCAGGTAATTTAAATGCATATTCTTCATCTCCAGCCCTCTCAAAAAAAGTCCACGGAATTTCTTAACTTTAGATATAGAAATACATTA